>JANHFX010018837.1:0-13920 GCA_027560015.1 Chloroceryle amazona | reverse complement strand
GAGAAGAGAAGAGAAGAGAAGAGAAGAGAAGAGAAGAGAAGAGAAGAGAAGAGAAGAGAAGAGAAGAGAAGAGAATTAGGGAATCTCAGAATATGTATGTAGACAAGAAATACACTACACAAAAATAAGTGGGAAAAGGCAGCATAATGAAAGAAGAGAACCTTTCTATTTACCTCTCTCTGCTACCTGATAATGTCAGAGGCACAAGGCATTAGCCCTAGTAAAAGTGTCTGGTGGTTGTAGAATGGAAGTGTGTTGGTACACCTTGGCAACAGTCAGAGGATGACCCTATGTGTTTTGTGTGGTTTGAACAACTGATGGTTTGCTAAGAAATACTGGAGATACCAATTCAGCTAGGTATTAGTTTTCAGGGAAAGACAGAAAGAAAGGAAAGTGATAAGTTTTGGTGTAGTTGCCACTTCTTCTGAGTGTCGTGCAGTCCTGATCCTGAGGCAGAACTGCAGTTTGTTAAAAATGTGCTCCTGTTTTCCCTGTGGCAGTGCCCTATCAATCACTGCAGCGCTGTTAGGACTTCTGTGTGCTTGTACAACGCTGCCTTGTCACAGTGTTGCCATATGACTTTGAGGAAAGGACAGTCCCAAGGAGATTATACATAAACCTCAGGAACTGTTACCTTAAAATCAACTCTTACCTGCAAAGAAGGGGGCTGAATAAAAATTTTTAAATTAAAGAATATTTTAAACTGCAGATGTCAATATTACTAAAAATATTTTCAGTGATTGTTTTTTTTTTGTTACTGGGATAACAGAAAGGTAGGGAACTGGTAAAGCTGTATGATACTAGGGATCAGTTCTTCACTCTACCACTTATTCTGTACACAGTCATACAGAGATATCAGCACAGTTTCTGTGTCTTGGTTTCCCTATGAAGTAAGGAATAGTTATTCCTACTACTAACATCATGATTACTTTACAGGAGTGAGACAAGTCTTATGTAACACTAGGATATTCAGATCCACTGATAGTAAATTTCAAATGTTATTAGAGTAACTGGGTTTCCACAGAAGACAATAAACAAGCTGCAAGAGAACAGTAAATTATAATACTCTTGAATGATTGAGCTGACTTTCCCAAGTGCAATTTCTTCCAAGTTGGGACTGGGATTTTTGTTTCTCTCGAGTTAGAATTGCCTCTCATCTTTGCTGCTGCATATGCTATAGCCAGACTTTTTATCTGCATAGCCAAAAGGGTGAGGGGAGTGAGTGGAGCTGCATTGTTTCATCCCACGTCACATAAGCCAACGATGTGCCAGCTGTTGCTGGCTGTGTTGCTGTCCCTTCATCTGCAGTGGTAAATCTCTCTTTGTATTAAAGCTGTGGAGAGGCAGAAATTACTGGGGCAAAGTTCTTAAGGGCTGGATCACGCAGCTTTTATTCCCTTGTTGCATAACATGTTATGTGAGTGCCTGAAACACCAAGTTAAGACTTCTCTTGAATTTAATGATGCAATTGCCCCATTTTGTAGCAAACTGCAGGAATCACTAATTATATCTCTTAGAGGCCAAGCCATTCAGCTTACATCAAAAGAGAGGCTGGAGAAAAATAATTACTGTTAACAAGTGAACAGAAACTATTATGCAGACTTCCCCAGTGTGCAGAATCTGCAAGCAATAATCTGAATGAGATCGAGGATAACAAACAGCAAATGTTGAAGCACATGGAATTTCCTGGGCCCCCTCTTAAATAAAATAAAAATAAAAATAAAAAAAAAATCTGAGAGGTCAATGTAAAAAATGCAAGCACAAATTTCTGCCCTAGGGTCATAAAGACAAATTGGGATGCTGATGAGACACTGCTCTCTGCAGAGCTTCTGAGCTGAAGGGACAAATTAAATTATTAACATCAACCAGGCCAACAGAAGATGAGTTCAAAGTTCCTCTTCCCTTTTCCACTCTGTATGCTTCCAGCTGGTCCTGTCAAGCTCAGATGCTGTGAAGAAAATTCTCCTCCTTCTCCGGTGAGGAGTGAATGTGTGCCGCAAAGACTGGCTTGAAATAAAACTGGGCCACCTGTCAAACTTGGTTTCAGGGCTCTAAGCTGTTCTAAAATAAGTACATTTACTTTCCCCCCCATGGTGAGACCCCCCTCCCATGACTGTCTTCATTCTTTCCACCTCTCCCATGTTCTCTCTGTCCACCTCCAGTGCCTCCCCTCATACTGTGTTCTGCTTCCCAAGCCTCCCTGGTGCTTATACAGAGCAGTGCTGGTCCTAACACCGCCTCAGTCTTTGCACAGGATGCTGCAGAAGAGACCTGGGAGCTGCAAACCCACCACCTCCCACAAGAACACATCTGTTGCACCAGCATCACTATTATCTAGTGCCATAGCACACATCAAACTGTCTTTCCTTCGAAGGGAAAGAGGCCTTCAACTATCTTGAGTCAAAGCCTCCGCATCGGTGGTTGTTGCAGAGGAGTGGCTTGATAGGATGTAGGACCAGGCAGGGTGGCAGGTGACAAGGTTCTTATAAGCACATGGTTATGGCAGTCACTGGGGTATTAATGCCTGAAGCTGGACCTAACTGTGAGCCTAAATCTCAGTCTTTTGGCTCAGTAGTGGGGACACTGTTTGGGATAAGAAGATTTTAATTATTTTTTTTTTGACATCTTGTTGTTAATTTACTTTGAGGCATCTGAGTCCTTTTTAGTATTGGCTAGGGAGAGATTTCAGTAGAGTATCTTTCAGGGATCCAGTGAATTTCCCTGTTGGTTTTAGACACCCCCAAAGACAGAGTGTGGGGCCAGCTGCGCTGTCAGTCAGACTTTCTGTAGCAACAGCTGTCATCTTAGAAAAAAAAAGAAAATAACCCCAAATCTGAGTTTGAAACATTATTAATTTACAGAGACGACTAGGGAAAACATTTTAGGAGAGGGATGTTTCAGAATGGGAGAGAGCTGGAACAGTAAAGCAGAACAGAAACTCCACCTGCAATACTTTATGAGACAAAAGAGCAGTGAGTTATATCGGTAGCAAGGTGACCCAAAGTGCTTTCACGGCTGAACTCACAACTTGCACAAAATAGTCATAGTTTTGGGCCTGTGAGACAGAAATAAATTTAAACCTTGTATTTTTTTTACACTGCCAGCAGTACTCTGTTCTTTCTTCTGTATTCTCCTGTCCTTGCCAAGTGTGACACTTAGAGCCTGTGATCTGTGGGACTGTTAGAGAAGAGAGGCAGGTGTGATGATAGCTTTAGTCTATTTATATCTACTCGAAATGTACCTCAACCTTGAAAAATTCTCCCAGGATCTTTTTTCTCTGTTTTTCAAACAATGTCAGTGTTGTGGATGGTAACACACCCAGTTGGGAATCACTTACTATTAACCATGTGAAATACAACTTATAAAACTTAAAACCAATCAGGCAATGGAGATAGATCCAGAGGTACATGGTCAAGTGGAATCAAGCTGTGAAAAGCAAGGGAAATAGTCCCCACAGAGCACCAGATGACTCAGCGCTGCCAAGAATTTCAAAGGCAATGACTTAGAGGTGGGCTTCAGAAAGGTTTCAGAGTATTATAATCTCATTGTTTTCCTCATGAGCCTCTCCATGGTTCTTCCACTTTCTTCAGCATTCCCAGATGTCCTGTAACTCAATTCCTGTGGTTTCTTTATTTCAAATGCTTCCCACAGCACTCCTAGCCATCACCACAGCAACACCTGCGTATAGGTTTGCCAGGTAACTTCAGACCACTCTGGCTCCTTCATTACCTTTCACTGTGTTTGCTCTCCTCCTCTTCTTATCTGAGGTGCAAATCTGCTAAAACATGAAGTAGTGGTCAGGATGTCCTGTGGCTTCCTCAGTGTCACAATCTTTGGAAGAGGACAACCCAGAGAGCACTCTCAAAAACACCTGTCAGCCCAGCTCTGAGCTGCACCCCACATCTGGGAGATGAGACTGATTCCAGGTTGAGAAGTGCTCTTAACTTCTCTGTTTGTCCATCAAACGTCTATGCCTGGTCCCCTGTACCTGCCCCTAAGGATTCATCCAACTACTGAAAAACATCTGCTGTCCGTCTGCTGTTTGGCTAGGGCAAAGAAAAGTGAAATAAGAACTCAAGGAAACAAGTGCTGTATTGTGAGACTTATAATACAAATTACCAGCAAGTAGCACGTGTGGGAACACTGAGAGCAGCTTACATAAATGCCTCCCTCACACCAGTGGTTCCCCCACAATGGGGACCCTCTGGGGTACCAGCTCTAGTAGTTTAGCAGCTAGAGCCACAGGGAATGTTGTGTGCACCATGGCACTCTGCCCTTCACCTTTCCATTTAATGGGGGTGTGGGGAACCCCGGCAGAGCACACCATATATCCAAACTTTAGACAATAGGACTGTACATATTTGCTCAGAAAGTGGAGAATGGACTCCACTCAGTAACTCTGATCAGTAAGGGAGTGAATAGGAAAAGTTCTTCACAGAAAATGGTATTTAGCACTCCTGTTTCTACTTGCCCTCCATAGCACATCTTTCCACATCTCACAGGAACCATATATTCAAAGCCACCAGAAAAGATGAAACTACAGTTTTTACTTTTCAGAAACTGGGTCAGGCTGAGCATTATCTTCTTGGCACAATGAATCTTTTGTTTTTAATAACAAATGCTGACCAGTTCATCAAGGTAAATCCTTTTAATCTGTATAGAGAAGTATATTGCCTTCAGTCTTCTCCATGAGAAACTGAAGCTTATTTGAGCTGTTTGTGTTCTTTATTGCACAGCAATTATCCTGCTGTGAAGGGATGGACTTAATGACCAAATAGGTAATTTCTACTGCTAATTTCTTTGCTAATATCTCAGGAGGGTGCAGGCTAAAAATTCTTTTTAATAAAAGGAGCTTTCTTAACCTAGTGCACATAATTACACCACTGGTAAAACACAGATATGTTCTACTTTTTTAATACATGACTCATGATTTTGCCTGCCTTGCTTTTCAGATGCTGAATGTGATCCATTTTTTAGCGATCTGATTCTTAAGAAACCTCAGGCATGGCTTTTGAATATGTGTTCCGTTCAAAGTGTTAAAACTCTCTAAACCAAAAGCACCATAAAACTAATTGATTGAAAATTTCATCTGCAATTACAGTATCTTTCCATACAGTAGCTGAGGTCAGGGGGAACGTTTTTTAACAAAGGCACTTGGCTACACAATTGTCCTGACAACAGCCATTCATTAACTTCAGATGGCAGAGGACAGGCAGAGAATGGTGGAATCAATAGAAAATATGAGCTCATGTCTGATCATTTATTGCCATGTGTAAATTAATCGGTAGCCTAAGTGAGAATCTGACAAAGCTGGCCTAAGGACAGAATGAGGATTGCAAATCATAGCCTTGGGGTTTTTTCCTAGCTCTAACTGTGCAGCGTTAGACAATGACAGTGACTCACAGCCTTCTGTGTAGTTCAGGCTACCATATGTCTCAGATACAGTCTCTTTCCACTCAAAAATATTTCCTGGGAAGAATAAGAAGATCTTTTACATTTGCCTATGCTTTCTGAGCAGCTGGTGTTACTTCTCACGAGCTCTGACCAGGCTATTGTGTGCCTGGAAAGATGGGGTATTTCCTCAGAGCATCAATAGATCAGATGTACAGTGCTTGACCTGCAGGACCAACTCATGAACATGGGAATGGTTTAGCACATGTGCTCATAAACTCCACCCTTCTCAGGAGCATCAGCTGATTAGCAGGTGTGTACACACTCAGTAGAGCTTGACATATCCTAGGAGTACTGAATACTCTGTATGGCTCATGGCAATTAGCTGAGTATCACAACTCACGTGTTAATTTAACTAATCCAGTAAAATTTCTGAGCAGATTAAAAAGGTTGGCTCCTGGTGACTAATCATGCCAATGCTCACTGGTGTGGTAACTGGAAACCATAGCATGACAGATAGAAAAAAGGAATAACACACACAGTATTTCTTTGAGGAGTTCTTGAAATTGTTAAGATGTACACATTTTTTTTTCATAAATATTAGAATAAAGAGTAGAGAGATCTTTCCCCTGGCAGTGAGCCAAATTCAAGTCCTTTTTCTACGAGTGTATTTTTGGTGATTTCTGGGCAAAGATAACATCTCCTCGTATGGCTGCATCACAAAGATGCTTTAAGTGACTTCTGAAGACCGTGAATTGCCATCTTCCGAGAGTGCATATGAATCTCTAATCTGCATAGCACTTGAATTAACGGCTGCCTGATCCTGGTCAAGACCTTGTGGACATTACCAACAGAAAGTGCCAGTCAGGCACCATATAAAATACTGGAAAAAAACCTGAGCGTTCTCTATTAAAATGACCTTGCTGTGGCACAGGAGAGCTTTGCATGAAGAGATTCCATGCCAAGTTTATGACAAGTGTCTGCTCTGATACCTGCTGCCCGAAACAACTTGACATGCTGTAATCACTGAGCAGTGCCATGGTGGAGATGGAGGAGAAGTCTGATGGGTGGCTGGGGAGGTAAACAGCACCCATGGGCAGCCACGGGTCCAGGGACGGTTCCTGCCAGGGGAGGTGAGGTAGCAATGGAATGCCTTGCTGGCCCTCCTTCCCGTGAGCTCTGCCAGTGTCAGACAGCTTTAAATCACCCCTAAACTGGTATGTAGCCCACCCCTGCTGATCCTATTTAGTTTTTGGGAGATTCCCAGCACCTAGCAGCCATGAGAGGTTGACAGCATTCCATGATGTTGCTCCTACACCCCAGGAGGAGCTGAGAGCTGGAGGAAGATGGGGTGAGGAGCAGAGCTCAGCCTCTCTGGCATAAAGCAATAAAATGGGGTTGGCAGGGACAAGAAGTATCTCGCCAGGAAGGGAGTAAGGAAGATTTTCATTTCTCATTTCCACTTTGTTTCTGATCACTTTCTCTGTTACAGGCTGAAGTGCCAGTGTGTACTTGAGCACAGAAAATAGGAGGCTGAGACGGAGCCTGATCTCACTCGTTGCTAAGAGAGTAACCTAATTTGCAGCAGATGGTGTTTATTGTTACTTCCCATCTGCATGAGGATTAAGAATTCTTCTCAGAAGAAAACGATGCAGCCTGACAGCATCCTGGTAGGAAGGGGCAAGCTTAATTCTGATCAAATACAGCTTTTCTCATATAAGATAGTTTTTCTGGCCAAGCTTAACTTAAAGAGAGGTTAGCATTTAAAAAATAAAATAAAATATATACTTCTAAGTTTCTAGCTGTGCAGAGTCATTTTTAAAAATGTACAGAAATGGAGTCAAATAAAGGTTAAGCAAATTGCCTCCGATCAAAACAGGAACTTAATGTCAGAGCTGAGATTGAAGTTTCAGCTCTCCAAGGTCTTAGATCAGGATTCTATCCCACAAAGGAACTGATAGCACATCTTGTAGGCATTTGTCCTTGGCCAAAGCACTGATAAAAGCGAGCTATGAGTATGTTGTCTATGAATCAGCTGTCCCTTAAAACTGCAGATGTGTCTCTTGCATTTGGTTCCCATTGACCAATGTTGCTGCGTGGCTCAGCGTGTCTTTTGGTATATATTAAGAAACTAAATTTTTGTTTTATTGGACTAATCCATCTTAGGTCATATGAGTTATACCAAGGTGATTAGTACATTGAGCCTCATTATAGTCTGCCTGATGGTCTTTTTGTACCCAATACTGTAAAATTCACACCTTGCCACTATTGCTTACAGTTGTGCCTGGGCTTTAATGAGCACAAAAATGTAACTACAACTTAGAAACAGGGATGAAACTTTACAAAGGAAATTGAAAGAACTGACAGAGGAAAAAAAAAAAAGAAAAAGAAAAGTATTTAAAAGACAGACAGGAAAAGAACAAGGAAGGAAATGATAATTTGATCAAATATGTGTACATGTATAGGGTCAACTTGTCACAACATGTGGGCCAGTCCCCAGACTGCACTGCTTGTACTGTATTTATAGTGTACCTTCACTTCTCTCTGTATGCTTGCTCCCAGATTCACTTTTTGCCTGGCATGCCCTCTTTTCCTTCCTGCAGTTTATGTCCTAGAAGAAAAAGTAGAGTCTGACCATTTTTCTGGCATTGCTAGAAATCAGGCAGACACTGGCAGATGGCTGGTGGTGCGAGAGCAGACTAGGTATGCCAGGAAATGTGTGGCATTCCAAGCAATGGAATGTGTCTGATGCCATTGGACCTGACCAAAGCACCTGCCTGGACTGCAGTAGACATCTGTCTCTTGCATGGCAGCTGCACAGTTGTTCTGTACATTCACAGCAAAGCCGAAGCAGATGTGCTATGTCTGATATCTGGCATATGTGCTGCATAAATAGAAATCTCTCTCTAGGATTTCTTGAAGAGAAGTCTGGAAGTCTTACACTCATCTGGAGCAGGTATTCCAGTGGTTGATAATCGAATGCAAAATCATGGCAGCATTAAATCATTTGGTTTCTTGTCTTCTTGAGACTTGCGGTACAAAAGGCACAGCAGTAGTGGCACCTATAAGGTGATGTTGGCCAGAAGATGCTTTGCTATCTTTAAGTACATTCATTAAAATCCTCAGATGTGTATTTTCCCTCTTAACTGGTTTATACAGTAATGGCACATCTGAGCCTTTTTCACTATTTCCTCTCTTGTAGAGTTATTAGGTGGACTCTGCGTGTGCGAGTGGACACTTCTCTGCAATATCCATTAAACATACAACTCACACTTACATTTTCCCATAGGGACTTTCTCTTCCAGCTTGGTTATGCTCCAGTCTCTTAAATGAGCTGGGCAAGAAACTTTGCAGGCTTTGTTCCCCAAGTCTTATCACAGAGGATTTGTTCACTACCTAAAAAGTCATCGACACAACTTGGTGAACCCAACCAGATTCATACTTACTGCACAGTGATAGAATTTTCTCCCACTTCACATAGAAATATTTGTCCTCTAAACCTTATTTTTTTTACTGTTTGGAAAAAGTGCACAGCTTTCTATGTTTCTGTGAACCATTAGTGACATCCAGTGGCTACCAATGCAAGTGCTAAAAATTCATAACCCCTATTATCAAGGGGTATCTAAACTTCCATCTCTTTCTCTAACAGCTAGTAGGAAAAGGAGAAAGGCAAAAAAAGAAAACCAAAGTTTCCTTGCTCTTCCACAGCACATTCTTATAGTGAACTTGATTAAACCTCACTGAATTTGCAACATACAATGTTACCTTTCCTTTGTGATAACAGTAAGAAACTATGGAGCTCCCTTAAGAAGCCAAGTGGATGAAAATATGCCATCTCCAAACAAAACACAGATAGGGATAACGATGCAAACCAATCAAACAAATGTGAGATCACTGAGAAACATAAACCAGATTTGCATAAGGGTGTCACTAGGTAATATTCCAAGGAGATACGTGCCTGACAGAGTGAGACAATGCAGAAGAAACACCACAGAATGAAACAAAAGCAACAGCTGTGATCTTCTGGACAGTCGTAGCATCACAGACCCACAGAACTAAAAACATATTTAGGTTGGAAGGAACTTTAAATATTGTCTAGTCCAACTCCCCTGACATGGACAGGTACATCTTTTACTAGATCAGGTTGCTCAAAGCTCAATCAGCCTAAGGTTGAACACTTCCAATGGTGGGGTATCCACAGCTTTCTCTGGGCAATCTGTCCCTGTATCTCACTACCTTCCTCGTAAAATTTTCTTCCTTATATGCAATCTAAATGAACCCTCCTTCAGTTTAAACCTGCTGTTCCTTGTCCTGTCACTACAAGCCTTGGTGAAAAGTCTCTCTCCATCTTTCTTATAAGCTCCATTTCTATTTGAAAGGCTGAAATAAGGTCTCCCAGAGCTTTCTATTCTCCAGGCTGAACAGCTGTGTTCCAGTCCTATGACCATTTTCATGGCCCTCCCTGTGAATAATGTAATCCTGAGGAAAAGCTTCACAGGCACTTTTGGGCAGAGCAGTGGCTAAAGAAGGTTTGGATCCACAAACCAATACATTGTGGTGGGGTTTCAATCTTCTTATCTTAAAAATGGTAGTCTGTTGTACTTTGTTGTAATAAGCACATTATCACAGAAATAAACAACTCTACCATCTGTTTCCTTTCTTGATGGAAATAAGTGTCTGCTGAATCAGATAAAGGTAGTTCCAGTTTTTCTACTTTGCTGCTGCCTGGGATATCATTTAACTCCACTTAACCAGCTCCGAAGTCAATAACCCAGAAGAAATTTTCAGATGAACTCAAAATAATTAAGCCCTGCTTTGAAAGCTTTCTTCACTGTTATTGTGCACATGCCAGGAGAAAGAGAAGGTGGAAAACCACAGTCTTTTTTTTCAGTTATTATTTGGGGCACTGAGGCAGGATGTCATAAGTTAAGCCACTCCTTTATGTGATGATTTGTCTGGGCATGGGAACTCAAGCATGAGAGAGCTGAAGCCTCCTCATTCCCCACCTCCCCTCCTGTCTCTCTCTCTCCTCATCTCTCTGGACTCAGGATATCTTTGATGTAAAGTATCAGTCTGCACTTAACAGGGAAAGGGGACAATTCTGCCACATGTTAACATGATATATGTTCAAAACAGGTTTTAGGCTGGTCCACTTTTATTACTGCAGTTCAGCCTGGGGAATTCTATGATTTTACATGCACTCTTTATAGATCTTATAGTACATATCACACAATCATAGAACAGTCCAGACTGGAAGAGACCTCCAAATACCATCTGGCCCAACCTTTCATGGGAAGAGGATCCTAGATGAGGCTATCACCTTGTCCACTTGTATATTGGAAACTCCAGGATGTCCCTGGGGAGATTGTTCCAGTGAATGACTGTTTAAAAAAAAATGGTTTTTTACATCAGGATGTATATTTATATCATACATATCAAGTCACATTTTAATATAATCACAAAGCAATGGCATTATTGCAATTTTATAGTTGGCTACCCATCACCTGAGGAATTTGCAAACCTCTTTACCTTGTTCGTTTAAGTCCAAGGCTTTTTTAAGCTACTTACTGATATTAAGCATGACTGCAGCCTCACTGGATTATTTACACCACTGGAGTCAGGCACATGTTGCAGTGACTGACAGTTAATCACAGAAATCAGCAGCAGTCGTTCAGGACTGGAACAAGGGACATAAACTCTTCTACCTTTATTCATCTATTGAATTGCATTCCCCAAAGAAAACAAAATAAAGGCACTCAGTAAGATGTCAGTATTAGGAAAATACCCTTTTCTGCCTTGAACTTCTATTACTATTTGGTGTTCATTGCTTTCAACATCCAGTGAAAGCAGCTAACACAGAATTTTTCTTCCACAATCTTGCCTGAGAGCCAAGTGATACATTGATGGAGATGCCATTTTAGGAAGGCAAGGTACTGAAAACAGCTCATTGGCACTGGCATCTTAGTCCAATACTATCTATGTTTTCTGAAGATCCTGGGTACCTGGAGTGTCTACTACAAATTGATTGGAGTATCTCTGTCCCTGCATGTTGCACACTGTCACGCTTTTCTCCTTTATGATAAATTGTATGTGAAGACTCTTTAGCTTTTTAAAATAATAAAACCAGAGAGAAATCTTGAGGATGTGTTGGTAAATAAAACTACCTGCTTTCCTTCCCTATTTAACAGATATATACTGCAATGAAAGTACTTCCAAGATAGTGGATTAGTCATTGACAGCCTTCAGGAAAATGATGATACAATTATACTAAACAGCATATGCCATATCATTACGCATCTCTTGAAATGTTCTTTATTTGAGAAAAAGAATCCAGCACCCACACAAGAGCTAAAAGTAGCTCTTCTACTCTCTGGCACCTGCATCATCCCTGTTCAGATGATAGCAGTAATACTGCAACAGGCTTTCAGATGCTCTCTCTTCATTCATCTAATGGGTCCATTAATGATATGTTATCACAAACTTGCAGATTAAATAGTGATTATACTTTTCACAAGAAATCATTAAGTGCCATGTCTTCGTAGCTGAAAAAGGATGATGGGAAAGAGAGTTTAAAGTTCTGTTTTCTAAGCCTGGAAAACTTGGAATGACAGTGAGGAGAGTCAGGAATGAAAGGGATGAAGGAGCTTGTAGTAGTAATGAAATAAGTAAACCTAGCACAAAAATAATAGAAGGAAAGAGAGCTTCATAAGAGCCTTTGGAATGACTAATTCCCTCACTGCTTTGCTACCCAATTCTGTCCTGGAGAAACGTTACTTTGTGCACCATTGCCCCAGGTGAAGATGTCTGTTCAGGGACAGCGTGTGGAAATAACCCTTGAGTCCTAATTCTGGCAATGTCTGTCACCAATCACCTCCTTATTTTCCATGTGCCCTGGTGCAGTTTCCAGGAGGATCTGCCCCATGATCTTGCTGAGCACAGAGGTAAGACTGACTCAACTGCTGTTCTCTGGGTCTTCCCTTTTTCTCTTTTAAAAAATGGGGGTTATGTTTCCCCTTTTCCAGTCAGTGGGAACTTCATTGGACTGCCACAACTTCTCAAATACGGTGGATAGTGGCTTAACAACTTCATCTGCCAGTTCCCTTGGGACGTGCAGATGCATCTCATCATGTCATGTGCACGGACTTGTGCACCTGTAAAGAGGTTCCTTAGACAGTCTTGAACTGGATCTCCTCCTACAGTGGGTGGTTCTTCCTTCTCCCATTCCCTGCTTTTGCCTTCTGTGACTTGAGCAGTGTGGCTGGAGCACTTGCTGATAAGACTGAGGCAAAAACTTCATTGAGTACCTCAGCCTTCTCCATATCCTGGGTAACTAGGTCTCCCATTTCCTTCCAGAGAGAGCTCAAATTTTGCCTAGTCTTTATCACCTTAACTCCGTGTGTTGATTGGCTTTGCACACCAGATAAAGGACTCTTTTTATCCGGAACTAAAGAGGGAAGCTCTAATGAACTCAGTGCCAGCTCTGAATCACTGGCATGGGTGGTTACGGGCCATCCAGGGTCTGCAGCAGCACTGGTGGCATTAGGCTGTATGCCTTGGACTTGCTGAAACACCGTCTGCCCAGATGCTCTGGGGGTCTCCAGCCCACTGCAGTGCCACTGAACACACAGCCATTGCACCCAGGGAGTCTTCTCTGCCTTCGCCCATGGAGTAACTGGCAGAGCTACAGCAGATGTGCCCTTACAACCGTTTGGTAAACTCTGGGCCCGTTCAAGCTTGCCGAGGCAAAATTAAATCCATAAAAAGTATATGCAAGGAACAAGATCGCATGCTGTCTTCCATCCTGAGGCAGCAAAGAGAAATGCAAGTGACAGCAGGGGGACTTTTTGAGCTAAATTTGTCGCATACGTGACCTTGAACAAAAGATTCTGAAGGAAACAAAGACCTAGCAGAAAAGTGCCGAAGAGCAGAAGGATGGAGGAGGTAGATTATGCCCTGACTCAATTCCTGTTACTCAGCACCATGTGGGCACGAACTGCAACAAATTTAAACATAAGGAAAAGCTTCTTGGCTCTTAAGAGCAGTCAGGCCCTGGCACAGCCTAGAGGCTGTAAGACCTCCATCCCTGGCTATACCCTAACCCTGAGGAGACATGGCCCTGGGCCTCCAGCTCTGGGTGACCCTACTCAGGAGCAGGGGAGCTGCTTCCACCCCACAGAGCCCTTTCCCGCCTCTGTGGCGCTGCCTCTCCGTGGTGCGTGCCATGGGCCCTGACAGCTGACACCCCACCGCTTTATGTGATGGGGTCAGTTCTGTGTGCTGAGGGCCCACAACAAGAGGGTTCCCGGTGGGGTGGGCCAGCCGTGCCCCACGCGTGGGCACACACACAGCCCCACGGCCTCACAGCCCCACAGCGCCCCGCCCCTGCCCGTTGCCTCCTGCAGGGCGGCTCGGAGCCCTCCAGGGGGCGCTGCCGCGGGGCCGGGTGGGCGGGCGGTCGCTGAGCCGCTCTTGCCGCACTCTATGCCCCGCCCACGGCCTGGCTGCCGGTGCCGCGCTGGCGGGGGAGGC
>JANHFX010018836.1:43130-71412 GCA_027560015.1 Chloroceryle amazona | reverse complement strand
AGCGACCCAGAGAGGGCTCACATTGGGTCGGCACCGCGTGTGTGAAAGCCAAGCGCAGAGGAGTTTTCACCACAGTGAGAAAAAGAAAGGTTATCTATATTATAATATATTAGATTATATATATTATGATCTAAATTCTACCACTGCAGGAGACAAAGGAGATGAAACCACTAAGCCCTTTGAATAACTTGCCTATTCTTTTTCCTGGGATCCACACTGAAGATGACCTGTAACCACCACATGCAGCATGAAATTCAAAATCTGATCTGTTCATGGATGTACATCATGGTTTAAAACTAAACACAGATGAGGAAATTAAATGTGCTGATTTTGACACCAGCTGTGCCGTCCTCTTTGGATCATGGCTATTGATCATGTTTAGGCTTGTTGTTATTCACAAGAAAATCCTCAGCTTCACTTTCCAGAGTTCATTGATATATATACAAACTCACCAGTAGCAGATAACTTT
Organism: Chloroceryle amazona; assembly: GCA_027560015.1. NCBI lineage: Eukaryota > Metazoa > Chordata > Aves > Coraciiformes > Cerylidae > Chloroceryle > Chloroceryle amazona. The sequence goes on along the minus strand of JANHFX010018836.1, from coordinate 70,943 downwards.
CAGTTTCGAGGTGAACTTCCAAGAAATATCATCTCTTAATGCTGTTATTTATGCTAAGAAAACTTAGCCTGGGCACATATTTGCCTCATATCCAGTGAAGGTTGTACAATCTGCTGGTCGGGTGTCTGGGGAGATGTGCTCCTGACAACCAAGGAAATATTTCAGCATGTGCACTGCCTGAGATACACAGAGGGCAAAGTCTAATAGATAGGAAAATGCTCATTGAACAGAATTATTTCATCCAGGATTCTTTTCTTGCCACAAGAGGCCTGGTCTGTGAGCACAGGAAGGAATCAGGAAAGGGGCTGAAACCAAGAATAAATTTTATATTGGCCTCTAGATAAGTATCTAAATGCACTTGCCTACATGCAAACCTGTTGGTGGGGCCATTAGAGGATCTCATGACACAAGCAAATTTTGGTGAGTCTATTATCTGCTTCTGGGCAATCAATAAATTGTTGCATTTCTGATAACTAGAAGACCTCCCTCCCATTCTATACAATGGACCTAGGGCATCAAACTGCTGTGTTCAGCACAGATCAGTGTTCTCCATCAGTGCTAGAAAACTCTGGGAACCACAGCCTACAACCCCAGATCCATGCTATCCTCAGTGGATGTGATCCTGACATCAGGTATAATGATGTTCTGTGTCCATCTGAATTAAAATACGCCCTGCCAGTTCAGTCAAGGGAACAAGCCCAGTGTATCTTCTGGAAAGCAGCTCTCTGGAGAAAGACCTTGGAGTCCTGGTGGATAGTAAGTTATCCATGGGACAGCAATGGCACCCTGGGGTGCATTAAGAAAACTATCTAGTATAGCTAGGGGGGGTTCTCCTCCCCCTCTACTCTGCACTAGTGGGACCACATCTGGAGTATCATGTTCAGTTCTGGTCTCCCCAATTCAAGATCCACCAGGGATCTACTGGAGTGAGTGCAACGGAGGCTACAAGGATGATGAAGGGACTTGAGCATCTCTCCTATGAAGAAAGGCTGGGAGAACGGGGGCTGTTTAGTCTCAAGAAGAGATCTTATTAATGTCTATAAATATCCAGGGGGTGGGTGTCAAGTGGAAGGGGCCAGTCTCTTTTCAGTGGTGCCCAGTAATAGGTCAAGGAATGATGGGTATAAGTCAGAACATAAGTTCCACCTCAACATGAGGAAAAGCTTATTCACTGTGAGGGTGACAGAACCTGTAAGAGGCTTCCTAGAGAGGTTGTGGAGTCTCCTTCTCTGGAGACTTTCAAACCCACCTGGATCTGCTTCTGTGTTCCCTGCCCTGGGTGACCCTGCTCTGGAGAGGCTTGGCCTCAGTGATCTCGGGAGGTCCCTTCTAACCCATACATTTTATGATTCTATGATCATCCTCTGATTCAGGAGAAACTGAATTTCATGAAATCTCTGTCTATCATCACAAAACAATAAAATCTTGAAGTTCCCAAAGAGCTTGAAAAACATTAGCTTCAGTTTCTTTTTTCTATTGTTGTTATAAGAACAGGGCTCAGATTATAGAGTGCTTCAGCACTTTTTGCAATATGATTGCAGAACAAGTTTCCAGAAGTCCAACCCAGCCCCTGTGATTGATCTCTTGTACTGAAACCAAACTAAAATATTCCATTTCTTTTCTTTCTTCTCTTTAGCTGCTCTCACTTCAGTCTACTACCAGCTGTTTATTTTCTGTCAGACTGTCATATCCTTTTAGAAAGCGTTTCACTTGTTTTTAAAATGTTTCCACTTAATCATTTCACTTGACCAAGGTGACTTTTTCACAATATTAGTTCATTCTGACTAAATTTGTGAAGTTCTAATCAATGCAAGTTCAGAGCCTGGTTTTGATCCAAGTATCTTCTGTTTTCTCTCATCTCTTGCTGAGAGAACAATTAAACTTCCTCTGTTTCTCTCTCATATATAATATATAAAGGCTGCTGTACTAATGTGTGTCTGTGTTTTCCACAACAGTCTTTCTAGTTTTCAAGAGAGTACTGCAGGTTTAAATAAGAACCTTCTCCTGCGAGGTGTTTTCTTTTTGTTGGGAGTGTTTTGTGGTTTTTTGTCAGTTGTTTTATTGTGGTTTGTGTTTTCGTTGTTAGGGGTGGGGTTTTTGTGTGTGTTTTTTGTTGGTTGGGTTTTGTTTGGTGGTGGTTCTTTTTGTTTGTTTTTGTGGTTTTATTTAGTTGGTTTTGGTTATATTTTGTATCTATCCACATTTGGGATTGTTGGATAACTCCAGCTGGAAGAAATCTCAGGATGACATCAAGCCCTACACCTCTGCACAATAGCTCTGTGCCCCTACTTGGCTGTTCTCATGGAGAAAAAAAGATTTTCCTTATAACCAGTCTGAACCTCTCTCATTTCAATTTACTCCCATTGTCCCCTGTGTTCCTCAGCTGTCACTGACATTTGTGAATTTTAGTTTTCATCTTCCCTTTTCTTTAACCAGGTTGCACCAGGTTGGCAGTCAGTTTGCACATACATTGCATGAACTCTGCAACTCAGGCTACTCATGTCTGCTCAGAGCTAATGCTCAGATGTTTCCAATTGCCACTGTGAGCCTTAGCAAGGATAACAGCTCATTTTAGGTGCTGGAGATGAGTTAGCCCAGCACTCCAGCTCAGAAGGAAGTGACAGATCCCAATGTATTCTCCTGTAGGAACTGTGAGGCCTCAGCCTTGTGCTGCTTCCAAAAAACTTTGCTTTTGAGTTATGGTCTATTGATGCAAGTCCATGGAGAGTACCAATTTTTAGTATTTTTAAGACAATAACCTCATTGAGGTGAGAGTTTCCCTGTTTCTGAAGAAACTGCAAGGGGTGTCCATTATGACAAAAGGAAAAAAAGAATCTAGTTTTATCCCATAAACAGGAAGTAATATAGATAGGACTTTTGGATCATCCCATATATTTACATACCTCTCCTGCCATACTAATTTCACCCTCCAGTTCTGCTCTGAACAAGGCTGGCACAGTACCACAAGGTTCGATCATCCCAAGCTACTCCCACCAGCATCACTGCTTCCCTTCAAACCACAGTGGAGGGACCTGCTCTTCTACTTGTCAGGAATTCCCCTGACAGCCACTGAAAACACACCTGGTTAACATTCAGAATATAAAAGTAAGAAAGACTATGTGCTACATCACTCATTGCTCTTCTCCAAACCTACTCTAAATCCATCACAGCCCCCTGTGCTTTTATAACATCCAAAGAAAACACCAACTCTTGTCCTATGTCTTGGTTATAAGTCCAGGTAGATTACTGAGAGTACCTCCTCACAACCTATCAGCCTAAGAATCTCTGATACATGTGGAAAAAAACCTCTCAACAACCTATTGAAATATATCTCTGTTTACTAGTTAAAACTCCAGAAGAAATCCTTAATCTTGTTCCCAGAGGAAGCCAGCTGTAAATTGTGCTCCCACAACAGAGTCACTGCACTTCCCCCCACTCCTCTGCTGAATGATGTGATCTACGGTTACTTTGAAACCCATCTGAAACTCTGACAGATACAAACTAAAGACAATACACCTTGCATTTTATTTGTATGCATAATTTCTTTCACCCAATCACATTTTACACAACAATTAAAGCAGACAGCCAGCTAGTTACATGTCACTTTTAGTTAAAGCGTGAACAGCCCTTCCATTTTCTTCATTAATCAGAAAAACATCTTAAGCACCTTGTACATGTGTGAGATCCTCCCAGTGCTTCATACCACAGCATATACACCCATCCCCTTCAGAGGTGTCAGCTTTAGGTACTTGGGTTTGAAGTTACAGCCATTAAATAGTCACTCAGCTCTTTTCTTTGCCTTTATCCTCACTTGAGTCATGGGGCCAGCTCATTCGTGCTCCCTGTTCTGCTAGGAAGTAGATTTTCATTGTCTGAATTTGTTTCACATTTTCAAGCTGTTTGATGGAATAACCAGGATTTTCTGCATCTGTTTCCTCAGCTGTATTGTCCCCAGTGTATCATTATTAAAGCTGCGTGCGAAAGGAATTTTCAGAATTTATCCTAAGTTTGTGAACAGTTTTGGTCACACCCCCCTTTACCTTTCAGGCAATTGCTTTTTAGGTAGAATGCTACCATTGCTCTAATTAAAACACCACCACCACCTCCCGTTTTACAAGACCTACCTTCTGTGATGTTTTGTGCCAAAATGTTTCTAGAAAGTAATTTTAAGGAGTAACTGTCCCAGATGTCAGCATGAAAGCAGTTCTTGAAGCCTTAAAAAAAATGCTTTGACATCTCCAGATGAAAGACCTAGGTAAGACCAGAGGGAATTCTCTGTATTTCTGCCAACGTGTCTAATTTGCTGGAGGATTTGACTTCTGCATCCTCTAAGTTTCATCAGCAAGTGCAAGCATTTCCTTTTATTCTTCTCCTTAAACTCATAAAAAACTAAAAAGCCTGGGCATTCCCTTTCTTGTGGCCAATTACTAAGCTTAATGTTCTGAATTTTTCAAGGATAGCATTCATTGTTCTTCAGCTCCTTCTCCTTTCTGATTGTTCTTTATGGAATGTACTTCTAGCACTTAAGACAGAAATAATTATGGTTGAAAACAGGGTATGTTGACTGGAGAAACATTTTTCTTATAGATGCTTTTATCTCATATGTTTTACAAGGTACACAGTGACCCTTAAAAATCTCAATCTACTTGCTGCTCACAGCCTTCCTTCCCTGGTTTCCATAGCCAATGCCATTTATCCTTTAATCCAGGTTCACTGCCATTATTTACCTCCTTATTTACCTCCTTTTCCTTTATTGCTCTGCCTTTCTCACTTTTTTTATTTGGAAAATTTCCCACTACCATTATTTCTGTGTGTGTATGTAATATTTTAATCCTTTTTGCTTAATACAGGAACATTTTACAGAATATTTCCCTTTCCAACCACAAAGAAAAAGTGAAAAAGAAAGAAAACTCTTTCAGGGTTCTCCAGTCTGGTTAATTCCCCTGCTCTGAACTATTGCAGCTTACAAGACTGGGGTCCATCCTGGGATATGCAGCTTTATTAAAGACCCTGTCAAAGAGCAGGAGCATGAAGCACTAAAACAACAGTTCCTTGGCCCCTGGCCACATCTCGGAGTATGTTTATCATCCCAGCCCTGCATAGGATCTCTGGGTACTACTGAAGTCAAAACCATTTTAAATGAGAAGGAACATGTTCAGTTTGTAGCAGCCAGATACTGTCCTGAGAATTTGATGGGGTTGAAACAATAAATTATAATTCTTTTGAAATGACCAACATGTTAAGAAGTGGGTTTCCCACAGTACTAGGTACATATTACCCTGGGGAAATATATAATTATTTTCCTAATATTATTATTATGACCATAAACCAAAGGAAAACTCTTCTTTGTGTTGGCCAAGCTAATCACAGATGGTTTGGTGATCATTTGGTGTGTGTTGGTAGTCATTTCACTAGAAATGAACCTTCTAAGGTGTTTCGTGTAGGTTTGTAGTTAAGTTTTGTAGTTAAGTTTTGTAAAGTGAGATGTTGTCTAAAATGTATTTTTGTATGTCTCTGCTCAGTCAGATTTACTGAAACAAACATCATGACAATTACAGGCTCAGCACACTTCCCAGCAGCTTTGGGAAGCTTTGTTTTAGGGGGGAGTTTAAGCAGCACAGCTTCCTTTTACCTTACACTCTCTGGGCTGTCAGCACAGCATTTAGTTTCCTGTGTTTAGACAAATGGATCACTGAAATGAGACCTCTGACTGGGCACATCCGTTGGTATTTTATAGAAAAAAAGTAGTCAGAAGGTTTCAAGCAGCCTACTTGTCCTATCTGCCTCAGTGTGATCCAAAAGTGAAGCCTGCCCTAGTATGCTCTGCCTATGAAGAGGGTATGTCCTCATTTGTGTATATGGCAAAACTTTTGAGCCAAGGGGTACAAGTTAAATATGAAAAAAAGGTATTTAACAGCTATGCAGGTGGCTGCAGTCTGTTTTCTGTGTCACAGCTTATGAGCCGTTTCAGGATCTACTGTGCGTGGTTTGCCAAGGGCCTGACCAGCAGAGCATCTTCAGCATGGGTGAGGCTGCCAAAGTGTACGTGGAAATAACAGCGCTACCACCCGGAGGAACTGAAGTACCGTTTGTGTTTTCTTCAGGCAATAAAAGAAGCCCTCTACTGCTCCCCTGTTCTGCTTCACATTTTGTCCCAGGTGCTGCTCTGCCTACAAGGGCTGCACTGCTGACACCCTGGGGATCCTTCAGCAGAGGGGACAGGAGTGCCATTCCTCTGCTCCACAGGGAGCAGTTCACAAAACACATCCAACAAAAGCTCCAGCACCAGGTCATCTCCTCCCTGCTTCGAGAAGTCTCACCCTTGAAGATGACTTTCCAGGCTAAACGGATGAAGTGTTAGTGCCCTCTTATCATCCAAACTTAACTGAACTTCAGAGCATTCACATTCCCATAAATTCCTCTCTATTTAGCCTGAAAAAAAGGCACCACTTCTGAAGAAAATAAAACAAAAACCCCGCTGAACTGAGGATCCTGTTACTTACCAGAAGTAACCAGCACTGCAGAACATCTTGCTGCACCCGACTGTAAAGCAAGATCACATGGAAGGGTTCCGTTACCACAAGCATCCCTTTTATGGCCTGACTCCCAGAAGCCCACAGTAGTTGACACTCCTCCTCTGCACATGTGGGAGCTCAGGAGGGCTAAGGAGTCCCTGCTGCTGCCCATTAACACATCTAATGATGCTCTGCTGCAGCTTAGCTCCTCCCCTCCTGGGTCCTGCTGCCCCAGGGAGTGGGATGCCTCACAGGGAGCTTTTCACAACATCACCCAGTTCCCCTATGGGGTTTGAAGTGCAGGATTTCTGGTGGCTGAGGGAAACCTGTGCTGCTCCCAATTTATTGTGATGTACCCAAAAATACAAGTCTGTCTGGGGAGATCCTATATACAGAGTCTACGCTTGAACTGAACTTGTGCCTGTGTGACTAGGATGGAGAAACTGAAAACAGAGTTGTTATTAGAGGAAATTCATTCAAACCCCAGCAGTGTAGAACTCTCGCCTGAAATGTACTGCTGTCATTGCCACAGTCTTAGTAGCAATTAATCTGTTTCACACACACACCTCAAACTGCTGTAAACTTTTGTAACACCTTATAAAGACGTGTTCCCAAATCTCAGAGGACTGCACAAAAATCTCTTTGTTTCATAGTTCAGTTTCAGGCATGCGTATGACAGACTGTTGATTAATTAGTTTCCTGATCACCTCCAGAACTGTATTTGTTTACATCACCACAAGTCATTATAAAGCAAATTATTATTCTGATTCTTCAAATCTGTTTCAACAGAGTCACTGCTTCAGGTTTTGTTGGTTTTGTTTGTTTGTTTTTTTTCTCACAGCTCATTCCAGTACCACAAACAAGATGTGCCCAGAAGGATGAGAACTGCATACGGAAGACTGCAAGCCCTGGGGTCTGCGGGGGTTCTCCCCAGGGTACTGACAAATCAGGTGAATTCTGCCGTAGGTTTTAGATGGATCCCAAATTAGAGTTGTTCTTCCCAGAGAAGTGAAAAAATTGCAAGTGACTGTGAACTCCAAAGCCCCGTCAATAATCATCCATTTCCCTAAACCAAGGACCCACCAACCTTCCCCTCAGAGCACAGTCTTCTGCCCTGGATCAGCAGAGACAACATTATTCACTGGCTTCCACCCCTTCCAAATGCTCTTGATAGCAGACTTGGGGCAAGGCTTGTGTTTTTCAATGGAGGCAGAGGGTTCCCTCCCACACGGCCAAGAGCCTCATAAATTCAGACACCTCTTGGTCCAGAGAATTAAATACGAATTACCTTCCTGGAGGTGAACCCCAGAAAAGAATAACAATACCCAGGACAGACAAAACAGATTGCAGCACCTTTAATTATGTTTTGCTTGCCCCTCATAATCATCAGGCAAAGCAGAGCTCTTCGTACACATGATTCATGTGATAATTTGCCAGCTGACTTATATCGAAGGCACAGCAAATAAAGTGGAGGGTTTGTTTGTTGGGAAGTAGACAGGCACCTGCCTACCACCAAACAGCACCCCCCAATCTACGGGGAGACTGCCTGATACAGACACTGCTCCAACCTGATCTTTTGAAATATTTATACTTGTACTGGAGTCCCTTATGAACCTCTGCAATAGTTAATTGGAGGCACTTAGTCCTTCTGCTAGTCTCTCACTGTGATAAATATTTAATCACAGAGGGAAGTGTGCCTCTGCGACAGGAGACATCAGTCACTGGCTCTCAAAAACAGCACAAAGGGCACTATTACCTAGAAGAAGCATTTTACTCTGTAGTCCAGAAGTCGAGAAAGGTCCATCTAATTATTTCTGCAGTGAAACAGCAGTAGCCCTCTGTGAATTTGACATTTATCCCCTCTTCTCTGCACAAAAATAAACAGAATACAGAACTACAGTGTTTTCTGGCTAGTTTATTATGAGATATTGTAGCACGATGCAGGGTGCTTCACTAAGTGGCCAGCAACATTTAATTTGGTTTCTAAGAGCGAGGTGCACTCAGGCACTTCACGTTCAGCAAGATTCAGTGACAGTGCAGATTCTGGGACTACCCCAAAAAAAAATCCCCTGCCAGGTCATGCTTATACTGCCATCTAAAATTGCCTAGGACACGACAAGAGTTTTTAATACTTTTAATACTCAGCAAGCATGAGACTGTGTTTGAACCAATACAGAGTAAGGCTTGACTGACTCAAAAACAGGCAATGAAGAATTAATGGCAAAAAGACGTCTGCTTTTATGAGTCTGGCAAATTTTGCAGTAATCCTTGCAAGGCTGTCAGCAGAATGACGGATGGACAAGTGCAACTTGGTATCCACGGCCAACAAAGTGATGATTTGAGCAGGCATCAGGAGGTGTAACGCACAGAACAAATGCAGATGGAGATGTGTTTCAGGGAAGTAAAGTATCAGGATGAGTAAAAAATCAGCAGAATGTGATTATTTTGGATTTTACACCAATTCAGTGGGGTATAATTTACTCATTCTGCTTTGAGTTTGTTCTGCTAGAAATTTGCTTTACTAGTGTAATTTAACTGTTGAATGATTGACAGGCAAACATCGTATGTAATATAAAAATAGAACTTAAAATACTTTTGTCTGAGTCTTAGTACACTGTTTGGGTTTTGGGGTTTTTTTTTGTAACTGGAATGCATACCTAGAATACCAAGTCAGGTAAGAAAATGAAAGGATGTTAGTATTAAATCTCTGCTTCTTTTGATACTGAATCATATTGCAGTTCATTTAGTTTGAAACTACCTTAAACTATATTTCTCTAGTTTAAATTTTCAGGCTGTGGCTTCCATTAGAGTTGATGACATAAGTTTTTTCTTAATTATACTGGAATAAATCAAAAGTAATAATGCAGCAATCTGTGGAATTGCTTTGGGTATACAACAACTTAATGGGAAACAGAATTTGAATCACTAATTTAATGTTCTCATTTTTACTGCTTTGTATGTGTGTATGTGTTGCACTACATTAATTTTATATGAGGAATATTCTAGGAATACAAACTCACCTTTAACCATTGCTTTTCTTCTTTTTTTTTCTCCCTGACAGGTGTGGGTATGTGCTGCAATACATATCATTGAGGTAAGAAATAATCTCTGAGAAGGTTACACTCGGGATAAAGTGATTTTAGGATGATATGACAAGAGTGATATGAATGCTTCTGTTCCACCTCAGGGCACCTTCCTTTTTAATTTCAGCTAGAAATAAATCTAGATTCTTATACCAAGACCAAGGAGTAGACAGCACACAGGGATAGAGGACTCTAAAAAAGCATTGATGGAGACAGCAGCAAACATCTAAATGTCAGTGTGGTGGGGTTTTTTTCACTTATAACAGGGTTCCTAGAAAATGCCAAGGAGCCAGAGTTCAGGTTAACTCCAAGCCCACAAGTCATTCTTCCCAATGTTGTAAAACTGCCAATGCCACAGACAAGTTTTCCTTCATTTTAAATCTGTGTTTTGCAATAGATTTTTAATGAAAACCTAATAATAAAAAATAAAGCAGCTCCATAGAGAGGAAATTGATGAAGATGGGATAGGCCACACGCAGCCAAACACAATTTCCATGTTCAGATAATGGCAAGATGCAGTTTGTGGTCTTCAGCAATAGAAGATGGAAGTTTTGCTTCATTTGTTCTACACTTAAACCACTGGACTGAGTGGAGTTGGGGGTGGAGATTGGTATCAGACATCTGGCAAGGAGTCTACATGGTAATCGGGGCATGTATATTAATTATTTCGATGTTTCAGGTTTGCCACTTGCACCACTGCCTAGCAATTAAATCCCAGAGATGCAGATCAACAGCTGGGTGGCCATGTGTAGAGCTTCCTTCCTTAGTTCAAAGGCAGAGTTCCATTTCTGCTCTCCGTGACTTTCACCCAGGAAATGAGAAACTGTAAAGAAAAATGTTGCCACAAAAAAGCTTTTTTACAACAAATCATATTCTCCTGGGAAAAATCATGTCAATGGAAAATTTCCAGCTCCTGACAGCTCCTGACATTCATACCTTTCTTGATTGCCTGAGAATCCTTCTTCACTGGTATTTTTCTACAGGTTCTTTCCAGCTGCCGATAGCGAGCTTGGCGAGTTGAGATTCTCCTGTCTCAGCTGAGCTGCTGAGGTTGAATATCAGGTCTAAGGCTGATAAACAATGTTTATTCTTATGAAATTCTGTAAGTCAATGAAACACCAAAAACCTTAGGATGGTTTTTCAGCCAATGTAAGAAATGTCTATGGGTGATTCCCGGGTCCATAGACAAAAACCTGCAACCTGCACCCCTGCAGAAATTGTTTGCAATATGCCAGAACAAGTCCTACGACCCATAGACCTGCACACTGGGTTTGGCATCTCATTAGAGCTGATAGTTAATGAACCCTGAGATTCTCCAGGGCTGGTGATGTGATCCCAGAGCCCCCATGGGAGCATGAGGCAGGCACACGCTCCTGTCACATGGCCCCAGACACCTCCAGAATGAAACTTTGTTAGGACTCAACTACCAATTCTCTTGCCAAAGGTTGTGTAAGTATGACAACAGCACAGCCTAGATGTGGACACCAGACACGTCACAGATTGGATGTACTTCCAGATACCTCTCCAACCTGCCATGGTAAGGGGGAGGTTGGTTGTGTCATAATAAATCTATAATTGTAAGGTAAAAAGCCAAGAAGTTGTTAAAAATGGATTTTTTTTATTTTCTTTTTTTTTTTGACATGACAGCATAATAGCAATGGACCAGCATTTTTACTTTGAAGGGCTGTCCCAGCTCTGAAGAAGAAAGTAAATCTTTCTGAACATTTTAATGTTAATGAAACAATTCAGCAGCATTATAAAGGAAAGTATTTTTCTTTTTTTTTGTCTCATAATCACTGTGTGCACTTTACCCAAACCGTAGCATCTCACATTTGGAAAGTGTTGGCTGAGACAAAAAGCAAATGACAAAAACATGGTGGTTTTTTGGCACCTATGACTACATATTCCTATTCAGGGTAGAGGAAAAGAGAGGTTTTCAGATGTTTCAGAAAGGCATGCGGGGAAAGAAATCCTGAAGAGGATGCAGCCTTCCTGCAGGTACAGGGAAGTTTTGAAGTCCTTGGCTGAGAAGTGAAGAGCTTCTTTTTGATTTCTCAGAGGAACAAAGCCCTGACTCATTCATTTTAACTCGATCATTAAGAAATGACTAGCTAATAATAAGGTTCCATCTCTTTGACAATGAATCCATTTCCAGACAGAGTATTAATTGAAAACGTGCTAAGTATTACTTTCTGCTAACAATGCATTGTTTTAATGTAGCATTCTATCAGAATTACTACAAAATAGTAATATATATGTTACTTCAACACAGCAGTGTATATAAAATGGAAAACAATTCAACTTAATCCTTTTTTAGCACGTTACTAGTAGGAAGCATTACTGTCAAAGGTGGGTCAGACAGAATTATAACTTCAAATTACAGTGAAAGGGAATGCAGAGAAATTTCCAAGAAGTGAAGTGAAGGTGGCTTCTGGTAAGTGATGAATCTTTAGATGAAATCCAGTTTTGTAGGTAGTTATCAAATACTGCTTTACAGCAATGAAAGCAACTTGTGGACTGATCCTTAGTAGCCGCCGTGTCGTCCCCAGAGCACATCCTTGGACATATTTGTAGCAGAGACCTTAAGCTACAGGAAGCAGTAGGAGGGGAGAAGAGAAAGAATATGACAACTGTTAATAAGTAGTCTGTACAACCAGGAGACAGAGTAGAAGATGACAAAAGGGAGAAGAAATGAAATAGAAATGTCTAAAAAGGAGAAAAGCAGAAAAAAAATACCATTCAAAGACTGCTGAAGAGGGAGATTGCAAAAAAAACAAACCCCAAACCTTTCAGAATGAAGATAACAGATCTGAACTGCAGCCAAATAGATCATTAAAATGAACCAGAGGTTGACATCGAGCCATGAGAGGCTGATGTGGCAGAGTGACCAAAGCTTCAGCAGAAGGGTGGCCCCCCCATGGCAGACATGCAGTGCACACACTCACTGCAAAGTCACAACCCACCACAGGATGCTTTGAGGAATTCTCCTTTGTTTAAGAGAGGGGTCATTAAATCTTAGAGGAAGAATTATTATTGGTTTTCTTACTATTGGAAGCTAGGACCAGAATCAGCAAGTTCAATTCCTTTCCCAGATCTCAGAGTCAAATCTCTTGCCTACTTGCCCACATGTCAACAAGCAGATATATTTAAATGAAAACAGGCATTGGTGTGGCTCTGTTGAGCCCTTTCCAAAGGCAGGGAAGTTTACTGGACGGAGAAGATCCTAGGGAGCACAAACAGGGAAATAAAATACAGGGTTTGTATCTGGGCCAAAGGGTTTTGGTTGGTCATTTTTATTTCTTGACTGTATTTGATTCAATATTCCGCCAGAATGCCAAGCTTTGCAGACCCCAAACAAGACTTGTTTTTTGGGGTTAAAATACCACTAATACCTTGTACTCGGTGGTGTTAATTTTAGGGATAAATTATTAAATACTCAGAGTTCCTTATTATCACTTGTTTCTGCTGCTGATCGAAAGCACCCAGCCAAGTAAATCAAAGTATCCAGATGGAGGAGCAAAACAATTCACTCAAGAAATGGATTTCAGTTTCAGTTTTCCCAAGAAGCTTTTATAAACATTAAGGAATGGAATGTTTATGAAAAATGTCTCGTCAGTGTCCTTTTAAATGCACCACACATATGGAGCATATACAAAAAATATTAGGGAGGAAATTAAGTTCCTGTCGCTCCTCTGTGTCATCTGGGTATTTGGAAGCCACCAGTGCCCCAGCTTCAGAGTACTCACTAATACCTATAAGCCCAGAAAGGATCCATTAAAAGAAAGGCTTCTATCTGCTGGATATGGGAGAGGAGCACATTGAGCTGAATATGTTTGGTTTGGGAAATCTGTTTTTGCCTGTTAAGCGGAGCTCTCCTTACATGTTAATAGAAAGATGAACCTAATGTTCATTGCCTCATGTGGTTTTGTGTGTCCCAGGAATACTACTACTACAGTCTACAACTACAAGGCTCCATCTGGCTGCTCAATTAGAGCCCAACGTGACAACTGATTGTTATGCAAAAACAATTGATTAGATTTTTATGTCCCTCAACAAGCTGACTCAATTACAATGAGTGTAATTTTTTTTTCTTCTTCTTCTTTTTTTTTTTTTTCCCCTTTTGCTTTATAGCTTATAGTTTATGTTCTTGTTTTTCAGTTCTGGCACTGAAGTCTGTGGACTATCAAATGCCCTTGCCAAGAGGAAGCTATACCATTCCGGGAGCTTGATGTGCTGTGAAAGGCTTCTGGGCAGCTTGGCAGCAGCTCTGCCAAAACACAGTTGATTATGCTGCGTTCAGACAGAATTTTTGAGTAGTCTTGTTAACCCCCTCTCCAAAACAATTGGGAGATGAATATTAAAAACGAATTTGAGTTAGTAACTGTTCATCTGTTCACAACTTGTAAGTTCGCCCGCTCTTGCACTTTTTGAAGTCTCCTTTAGAGGAGAGGTGAGGCTAACTCACAGCAGTACCAGTTCTTCCCCATTTTTGCAGACTAGGGACGAGGTCCAGCAGAAAGAGGCTAGCAGGACCTGAGAACTTCGCAGACCTGTCACACTCCAGGCTTCCCCAGACATTTTCAGGAAGAAATGCTTTCCAGTGAAGCTCTTCGGATTTCTCTTGCTGTGCTGAGAGAGTAATTGGGGCCTCAGAGATTGTTACCAGGGTTATATTCCTAGTGAGCTGAAGGGCAAATAAAGCTCCTTCTCTCCCGTGTGTCCTATAGTTGGGGGTGACATCCTTGTGCTTACAGAGATTGGAGACTGCTATACTTATTTCCTCAATGTCCAGGGTGTGTGTACAGACAAAAACATCAAGAGTGCACTTTACCTGCTCAGGCCATTAAAACTCATCCTAAGTATGGTATGAAGAAGCACAAAGAAGGGAGAAAATACTATATTTACTTATTACCTGCTAGAGAAATTGTGTTTATATTGAAACTGGAAACTCGGTTCAGATCCAAAATTAATCTTATCATCTTTTAACAGGAGTTTAATAAGAGTTTATCCTGTTTAAAGGAGTTTGAACCCAAATCCATTAACACTAAAAAGCACAAAGTATGGCCAGGTTGTGTCCTTCATGTTCTATCCCTACCCTTTCAAATGTAAGTCTTCCATATTTTAAAAGTTTATGAGTATAATTTCATCTTGCAGAAATATGGTGACATCATTTCTCCCATTAGAAAGCACATACCTCCTTTGCTTGTAGCCAGATGATATTCTGTGAGGAATTCTTAGCAAAATACATTTTGCTCACAGTCTTATGTGTATGACAAACACAGATCCCGACAGCAAAAGGAATCCCTCCAGCATATTGAACGGGTAATGTAACCCTCTGCTGCTTCCCCACTTGCTGCTCTGCACGAGCCAAGGGCCCTGTTGTATCAGCTGCTGCCACAGTGGAAAGGCAGGAAGACTCCTGGTCCTCCCCGCTCTCCAGGTCAGTCCTATTGCTCTACAGGCTGGTTGTGAGTTCCTCATCTCAGGATTTCCTAAGCATGCTATCTCTTAATTGCTCCTTGCAATTAAAAACAAACAAAAACACACAAAACCCCCAACCAACCAACCAACCAATCAAAAAAAAAACCCAACAAACAAACCAACAAACAAACCAAAACAAACAGAACCAAACCAAAATAATGAAAACCAAACCAACAACAAAAACAGAGCCAGGACGTTCTTCTTTCTTTCAAGTCTACCTTTGACCATCACCTATCCCTGGAATGAGCCTCTCCACTACCACCAGCAGTACTCACGCAGCCCGGAGGATGCCTGTCTCTTTGGTCTCCTCTCCAACCTCTCTTGACATCCAGCCAGACTTGCCAAGTACTGCAGCTCTGTGATTAAACACGACACAATTTTACATCAGCATAGAGCTTTCTTTGTTAATGGTGCTGGAGATCACTGGCTTGTTCAAAGTCTTGATTCATGGATTCATAAGAAAGAGTAATTAATGCACCTGTCTGGATGAAGAACAGTTCACCAAAGCTTCGGGGATAAATAAAGTATTTTTCTCAATTAGCATTTTAATATGAAAATGAAGCATTGTAATATGAGTTTCTCCAAAAGAAATCCATTCAAATAGCATTTTAGGGGCTCTGTTTTTTTTCTTTAAAGAAAGGGAAAGGCAGAGGACCTGAAGGCAGAGTTAATTTTGAAACAGACTAAATCCCATTCAACACTTAGCCCTTCACCTGTGAACGAGCATTGCAGAACTGGGACATTGCAGAGGGAATCACAGTATCTGGAAGGTTTATATGGATGAACTGGCCATAGGCTTAGTTAAAAGCCAGAAAATTCTTAAAAAGCCATGTCTCTAAAGAGCTTAACTCTTGGGTGTGCTATGAAAGCCCAGCATTCTTACAACAAAGTGGAATAACTACTGTTTCTTGCCTGCCTTAGGCAGTAGCACAAGGATGCTAAGTTCCAACACATTCTGATTATTAGATAACATGATTTCTTCTTGCTATTGTAGGTGAGGCTGCTATAACAAGCCCCAAAGTCTATTCTACCCGCCCAGCGTTATTAGACTTTTTCAACTGGGAGGGAGCCCCCAAGGTTCCAGTATAACAAGGAGTTATTCAAGCTGCACCCCGTTTTCTGCAAGTGACCCTTTTATTCTGAGTCACACCAGGAGGCCTTATTAGTAACATCAGACTCACTGGCTTTTATTCCAATAGCCCTACAATGACCTCCCAGGTAAAGGGCCATGAGCTGGTTTCCCTTCTTCTGAGGTCCCCAGAATTTTGGAGCAGATCTGTGCAAACCTACTTAGGAAAAAATAAAACAAATCAAACCAAACAGCAACCACCGAGCATTTCATTTGAACATTTAAAACATGGAAGTAAAGAACAACTCAGACTTGGGAGCAAAATAGGTTTTTGCCTAAAGAACCTGAAAAAGGTGAAAAAATAATTTCCCAGATTACTACAATCAAGCACCCTTTAGTATTCCTTTAGTATTACAGCAGCTAAACTGTCTCCTGGCTGAAGGTCACGTGTCTGGTGTCTGCAGAGTCTGGATCTAGAAATGAATGAGCATAGGCATTTCTTCTCAGTACCAATGGGTCAAAAGAAGTGAATCCACTCTCCCTCTTGTGCAAGGCTGTGCCCATGTTGGAGCACAGACAAGGAGGAGTCCTTGCTCCAGCAAAGTCCTTGGCTTCACCAATCCAGAGGACATTTCACTCGCAGTGACTAATGCTAGAGGAGTGTAACTACTCTATGCCAAGCAATAAATAGCAATGAAATGGACTTGGGCTTCAAATGCTTAGGAAAGCTGACAGAGGGTTATTGCTATTTGGAAGTGCAAATACACATGACAATATAAACCACATTAAAGTTCTCAGCAACAATGTTCCTCAGCTTTAATTATACTGACAAAGCACCAATTTCACCAAAGGCTATAAGAGTAACAGTACCAGCATCTCAACCTTTCACAAATAGTAACACCCTCCAA
The DNA here is from genome assembly GCA_027560015.1 of Chloroceryle amazona. Taxonomy (NCBI): domain Eukaryota; kingdom Metazoa; phylum Chordata; class Aves; order Coraciiformes; family Cerylidae; genus Chloroceryle; species Chloroceryle amazona. The sequence continues at coordinate 53,887 of JANHFX010018836.1, read as the reverse complement.
ACCGGAGTGTTTTGCTGCAGTACACAGTTGAAATTGAATTTCTCTACCATATGAAAAATTGAAATACTTAAGTAATAACATTCAGCAACATCATCTGCCATCTGATAGTGCACAGAAACCGGGCAATTATGTTTCGCCTCGGGTGGCTAATAGGCCCATTTCAAATTTCAGGCATTATCAGATAATAACACTGCCTGCATCTGAGTATGTTATTATAATTATTAACCGTAAAGAAATGGGGGGGGAGATTGGGTTTAATTATTTAATTTTGAAGTGCAATAAGATAAGTTCATTGTTCCCCATGAGCTAACATCCAGAGACTGAGTGCTGGCATCACTGCAAATTTAACTCAGTTCAAACTGACTTGTTTTCAGATTCATAAAACCTTATCATTGCTGTTTGGAATAAGTAGGTCTCAAAGCAGTGAGACTTGCCTGGAAACATGGGAGTGAAAATGGCAACAGAAACACGGAGGAATATTCTACTAGAAGCCAATTTATTCCTGATGACATACTTAAAAACTGTGGTCAGTGTTTTAGATCCATTTATTTTATTTTAATTATTTAGTTTTCAAATTCTACCTAAGATGTGAATATTCAGATTTGGGATGAACCAAAACCTAGATGAAATAGCCTTCATACATTTATAAATGCCAAAATTCAGGCCCACAAATCTCTACAAGCTTAAAAAGGGGAGAAATGGCTTTTTTTTGGAATAGTCATAGAATCAAGGCTGGAAATGACGTTCAAGATCATCAGTTCCAACCATCTACTAAGCATTATCATGACCATGTCCTGAAGTGGCACCAGAGGCCAGCAGTTGGTTTTTGTGGCCTGGTTGAAAATATATATAGTTATTTGTCAAATATCACATCCTCCTTTTCTGTACCTGTAGCAAAAATGACATAATGACAAAGAGAAATACAGCATTAGGCTGTCTTGATTTACAAAAGCTTCCTATAGAAAGGAATAGGAAATTCAATAGATACAGAAAATGTAATAAATAAAATTACATAGTGCAAAAATGAATATTAAGCCATGCAGAGGTCTCCACATCTTTCCATTTGCTGTTATCCTGGGATATTGGCATTCCTCAATGCTGAGGGCTCAGAGATCACATGCAAAGTGCTTTTAATAATTGTGGTTTTGTGAAAAGCAATTTTCTTGCATTCTGTAGGAAAGCTCCATGAAATAGTGAGGTGAGTTTACATGTTTGGCCCAAACAGAAGACAGCATAAAAAGGCTAACTAATGATTTAAACCCCGTTCGTTATTCTGAGGCTGCTCTTTCCAACTCTCAGAGCTCATTTAGTGCACAAAAGGACTATCCCACAGGTGAGTGGAGTGCTGTGTACAAAACAAATTTAACAGAGCTCCGCAAAAAAATGAGAATAAGAAGTAAAGGCAGTTGTATTGGGTCTGACTGAGCTGGAGTTAATTTCCCCCCCAGCAGCTGGAAAGGTGCTGATCACACCCCGTGTTGTGGCTGCTGCTGGGCAGGGCTGGCACAGCACCGAGGCTGCTTTTCCAGTATTCCCCTCTCGTGGGATGGTGGGGACAAGATCTTGGGAGGGGACATGACTGGGACAGCTGACCCAAACTGACCAAAGGGCCTTTCCATACCATAGGACAGCAGCTGAACTATAAAAGCTAGGAAAAGGAGGATGGGGGGCTGAGGGGTGATCTACTTGTCCTTCAGAGCACCCACTGCATGTTTGGAGCTCTGCTTCCCAAAAAGGGCCAGCCAGCTCCTGCTGATGGGAAGTAAAGAATAAAACTTTGTTTTTGCTTCCGCATTCAGCCTTACTTTGCTTTTTCATTAAACTGCCTTTGTTTTAGCCCATGAGTTTAATCTTATATTCTTCCCCCCTGGTCCAGCTGAGAGGAGGGAGGTGGGGAAGTGATAGAGCGGCCGGGTGGGCACCTGGCATCCAGCCGAGGTCAAACCACCACAGCAGTTAAAAACCAGTATTTGTCTAATCACCTGGAAGCAAACAATTCTCCATTTAACAGCCACTATGAGCCACATCAAGCCACCAGCACCTCCTTATTAACCACATCACAAGCCAGCTTCATGCCCTCTTCCACCACCGATCCCTGTCTGTCAATGTGCTGCAAATAACTACATTTGTCTGAAAAATAACGGAGAATTTCAGTATTTAGTTTTCACGGGTGACATTTTCTCTACAAGTATTGCAGTTATCTCATGAAAGATATTTTACAATTAGAAAAGCAAGAAAAACCTGCTGCCTTCTGCAGCATTAGAGGGTGGCTGCTAAGGAAGATGCATTTCAGGGAACTGACAGCACTGGACAGCCAAGCACTGCTCCTCTAGATCACTCCAAAGCAGAGCTGCTCTGCCTTCCTAAAAGATGTTGCTTTGACTAAAATACAGCAGCTCAAGTTTTTCCATTAGCTAATCTTAACTACACGAGTGGGTTTAGCTGGAAGGGATAAGGTGAATAGATTGCCAGAAGGTCTCTGCTTCGGCAGCAGCGGGATGATGGCAAACAGGTCTTCCTTCCAATTCTTTGGGCTGCTTCCATAGCCAGTGCCAGCATTTTACACCTCCTCTGGTCCTGTGCTCCAGGAAACCAGGTGATCATCTCCAATGCTTCGCTCCTGAGCTGCCTGAAAGATTTTGCAGTCTGGGCAGCGCAGCCAGCTCACGTGCAAAGCATGGCACTGGGTGAAGGGGCGGATCCACACTCCCACACATCGGTGGGAAACCAGGCACTCAACATATGCTTTGCTTAGGAAAACTGAGAACATCGCTCACAGACAGATAGGGCTAAGCTGGAAAATATCCTGAATGCCTTCAGCAGAAGGGTGCTGAGATGTAACTGCCAGCAGGCAAGGACAGCCTGGCTTCCCTGGGTCAGAGCTGGAACAGCTCATGCACAGCAACCCTGCCCCTGACAGGGCACCCAAGGATCGGGTGATGCATTTGTGGTTAGAGGGTGATTTTATGACTTTTTTAACTACTGGGGAATTTTCTGGTGGTTTTTTTTAGGGCCTCACAGTGTATTTTTTTCAGTACAATATATGGAGTTATTTAATGCTTCAGCCTGACAGTGCCAGGTAAGTGGAAATGCTATGGAATTTTTCCATTACTCTGGAGCAGCGCAGCTCAGCAAATTATTTTTTGTTTATTTTTTAAAAAAGTACATTATCAATAAGATATTTAGCAAATTCTGAATGGCTGATTGCTTGCCAGCTTTCAAACCCTGAATATATTGAGTATTAAGATATTCAGCTTGATTGGCTCTCAAACAGAGGTATATCACATCTTAAAAAAAAAAAATCACCATAAAACGAAGCCAGAAAAAAAAAATGCAGCAAAAAACACAGAAGAAAACCAAACAAAACAACAACAACCCCTCCCAAACAAAACAAAAAATCAAACAGAACAAAAAATTCCAATCCAAACCACCAACCAACCAAAAATCACAAAAGCAACACCAATAAAACAACCAAACCAAACGAGACAAAAACCAAAATCAGAAATAAAGCTGTTTACTCTAGTGAAACAAATCTCTTCAGCCACGGAAATCTTCCTCCCTCTCCCTCACCTCCTCCCCCATATTTTGAAATGGCACTGGCCCAAGATCCAGTAATCCAGTTTGTTCAGTGACCAAGTACCCTCACGCCTGGAGGATCACCCCAAGACGCCGCACGGCCAGGATCAATTCGTGAGCTGACACCCGAGCACCCTCTGAAGGCTGCAGCACCTGGGGTGCCTGAAATGCCATTATCTCTCCCTGTAAGTGGTGAATCTCAAGAGGTGGAATCGCTTTTTCCCTGGCTTGTTTTCAATGGCAACATGTCAGGTTTTAATTGCCTTACATTGTCTTACATTTAAAATGCCTTTTTTTTTTTTTCCCCAGGTTCTTGGATAATTTAAATCCTCGACTAGTTCATTAAAAGACCATTTGCCATGAGGCAGGCTGGTGCATCTCTCGCTTAGCATGCTCAGCTGATCTAGGAATAAAAGTAAATAAACAGCATCCGCTCTGCCTGATGCTGAGCACAAGCATTTCTGGGCACCCACGGTGGTTGTGGAGGGGCAGAACAGGTGTCTTGTGGTTAAAGGGTTCAGTTCTTCCTTGAAAAAAAAAATCTAAGGGGAAAGCCTGGCCTTTAGTGAAGTCAGTGGCAAAATTCCAGGAGTTTCAATGGGACCAGATTTTTTTTCTCCATTAATTCCAGAGGGTTTCTACAGGGTGGAGCCTCTGAAGGGGCAATGTAAATAGACAGCTGATCCAGAAGGGTCCAGTACAGCTCACTGGAAAACATAAACCCAATAGAGCAACAACATGCAGTAGATGTGTGCTTTGGCTAGCTGCCTTCCTTAGTGTTGTGCATTTTCACCCTGGGTTCTGTTTGTGTTTGTGTATTAGTTCAGAATGATAAAAGATTAGATACAGTAGTGGAAACCTGATTTAAAGGAGCATTCAGGAGATCAGCAAAAATCAGTTTCCTGATTAATGGGAATGGCCCTCTAATGAAAATAGAAAAGATGCATTCTCAAGACATTTGGAACTGACTTTGAAAGAGAGAGGTAGGAATAGCCTCTTGTACAGTTTCTGCTTTCCATGACTTTCATCTAAGAACCCAATATCTTTAGGAACCTATCATTATAAAATCTCAATTCATCTAATGACTATATATATACGTGTGTATCTGGTACTTCTAGACACCACATCACTCTCATATCTCTATAAACAGCAATCACATGTACATCTACACAGCAGGAATGAGATTTGTCATTCAGCCACCCACATCGTTCTTGCACAAAGGCACATATGCTGTGCACACTCACCTCCCAAATGATGCAGACCCTGATCACAGATGTTTCACCAGGCCAGGACTGCTTGAAAAATTCCAATTCTTAACATCAACCACTTTATCAGTAATTATCCTTGGCACTTAGATGACCTTTTTTAGGTAACTGATACCTTCCGGATGCTTTCCTTCACAAAAAGGCCGGACATTTGGAGTCTCACATTTTCTTGGCACAAGCAGTGTCAAGTGCACTGAGAAGTTTTGCTCTGCAGCACAGCCCAGTCTCATGCTATATAAATGTTAGATGCTGCTGATAGCGCTCATGAACTTTTCAGGTATTTGAATTTTGGCTCTTAGGTAACTGGAAAGTGAAATCTGCCTGCAACTTGCAGCTTACCAGAAGGGTTCAGTGGTGAAGCACGACTGTTCCTTTCCAATGCCTAGGTATTTTTATTTTCCTGATGTATTTCTTTCCACCACAGTTTAAATGAAGCAGCCTGCTCAGCTTCCTTTCACACATTTCCCAGGGAGACCAAAATAGGAAGTGTGTCCCTTTAAACTCTCTTTTATTTTATTTTTTAAAAAAACTATCTGCTTCCTTCCACCCCCCACCCCACCTCCTTCAGAAAACTTTCTCCACCTTGGAAAGATGTTGTCCTGGTTTGAGTGAGAAAAGTACTAATTCTGCTCAGTGATTTTACAGATGTTCAACAAAAGCAGCCCTTCTCTGCTTTCTTTTTACTTTAACAAGTTAAATTTTCTGGTTTTCCTTTTCCTGCCTTTTACTGTCACTTTGCTCTACAACAAACCAGTGAGAAAATGATTCATCCCTGTAAAGGTTGTTTGTTATTAAACTTACTACCTATTGAACTGCTATTTCTTTTTCTTGAAGGCTTATATTTGACTTTAATTAAAAAGAAAGGACGTGGCTGATGCATAGCTAGCTCCCTCTGATCTTTATTGTTTGATCCCATCCATTCGGATATAAATGTTTTTTCTTGTTCATTCAGACACTAAATCAATGCAACAAATCCAAAGATCTGCTGCAGCAATTGCTAGTTTGTGGGATTTTTGTTTTCTTTTCCTTAAAGAATGTTTTGAAAAAGTGATATTAAGATAGGTGGGCCTCAAGGCTTTAATATTTAAGACAGAGAGCATAATAAGGCATGAACTGTTCTGGCCAGTTCAGGATATTTTGCAACACAACGTGAATATTGGGAAAGCATCAAACTCAAAGAGTTAAATACTAAAAGTGGGATTACTTGAAGCTGACCCTTCCTTCCCCCCAGTGAAGGCACTACTAATACACCCAGAGGATTAGCAGCCCTAATACCAGCTAAGTGTAGCCATGACTGACTGGCTCCTCTTTCACGCTATGCTTCAGTCCATATTCCCAATCAGTTCAATTTACCATTGCATTTTTTTTTTCAGATGTGAACTGGACCATAACTTACAGCCTCCTTTCTCCCCCAGATAATTACAATCCCCTCAGAAACAATGTCTTTTCGGCTTTGGTTTTAAAATTTTCCACTTAGATTTGTAATACAAGATGAAATTACATTTCCATATCTCCTCCCGCTAGCTCTCCCAGCTTTCCTGCTCTGCAGCTTTACATGCTAAGCTCACAGCATTTCTTTTTAAGCTGGGTTTTGCTAATCTCCTCCATTCAGCCCTGTCATGTTCAGCCCCTCAGGGTAGAACACGTTGGAATAGGGAAGAGGGGGGATCTAGTAAGTCATGAAGAGAAGCTATTTTGCACGTTCGCCTACTTTCTCTTTTTAAAAATATTTCCTTCAAATTGCTTAATGTCTTCTTCATATTGCAAGCGTCCTTTGTGTCAGAGTCATTTATGAAATCCCTGCTGAAGACTTTGATCTTGAAAATTAGCCAGCTGGGGACGAGAATAGTTAGGAAATAATATCATTACAATGCAGTAATGTGTTAACAGTGCCGTTATAGCTTTGTAATTCCTACTGTTCTCATATCCCTGCCCTGCTATATGCTGATTTTTTTTCCTCACACTAAAGGAATTGCTATAGCAACATACCTTCAAACACATATGATTAATATTTTATATGCCCATGACTGACTAGATATTTGTTCTAGACATAGCATATTGAAAAACAAGATGGAATACCTGCCATGAATCCATAGAACAGAAACTGATTTATACTGTGAGAAAAATAAATCATAAATTGAATAAGAACAAGAGAAAATATGATTTCGTAGATTCAAAATATAGGCAAGTTGATAAAATATACTGCAACTCTTTGATCTCTCTGGTATATCAGCATTAGTCTAGAGAACACAGAATATCATAAGCCATTTTAGTATTATATTAAAAAATGTTATTTTTTTTCCACATAGGAAAACTGCATCGCTTTTTTTCATCTGAAGACACATACCTCAAGCCAGCGGCCAGATTCTTCCTTAGAGCCCAGGGAAGGTGAAGTTATCTCCATTTGAGAAACCAAGAAGTGGGCACATTTTGCAAATTTAACCTCACAGGCACCCTTGAGCCTATAGTCCAGAAGGTAGAATAGAATCATTAAGGTTGGAAATGACCTTCAAGACCGCCAAGTCCAACCATCTACTAAACATCATCATGACCACTAAATCAAGTCCTGAAGTGCCACATCTGGATATTTTTTGAAGCCCTCTGGGGATGGTGACTCCACCCCCTCCCTGGGCAGCCTGTTCCAAGGCCTCACCACTCTCTCAGGAAAAAAATTGTTTCTAATATCCAGCGAAAACCTCCCCTGGTGCAACTTCAGCCCATGTCCTCTTGTCCTATCACTGGTCACCTGGGAGAAGAGACCAACCCCACCTCACTCCACCCTCCCTTCAGGTAGCTGCAGAGAGCAATAAGGTTTCTTCTCAGCCTCCTCTTCTCCAGACTAAACAGCCCCAGCTCCCTCAGCAGCCATGTTCTCCAGACCCCTCACCAGCTCCATTGCCCTTCTCTGATCTTGTCCCAGCACCTCAATGTCTTTTTTTGTCCTGTGGTACCCAAAACTGAACCCAGTGCTCAAGGTGCAGCCTCCCCAGTGCCCAGTACAGGGGAACAATCACTTCTCTACTCCTGCTGGCCACACTATTTCTCATACAGGCCAGGATGCTGGTGGCCTTCTTGGCCACCTGTGTGCACTGCTGGCTGTGTAAACATTTGCGCTTCCTCAGCTTCAGCTCCACTTGGTATCCTTTGGGATTTTGCATAGCTGACTATAGCTGCCATTCCTGGTTAGGACGGGCAATTAGAAACATGTGCTGTGACTTTTTAGTATCAAAAGCTAATTATACACAATTCACCACTTGGGATGATAGTGGAGGTTGATTAAACTGCATTTCAGAAGTCACCCAGTTTGCCTGAGCCATCACTGCTGTCTTCACTAGTAGACATGAAACTTAAACCGAGAGGTTTTTCAGCGCTGATCTTTACCCCAGTGTTGACTGCCAGCTGCATTCTGACTCGGGGGAGCAAAGGGACAAATGGGATAACATGGGCAAGGGGTGAGTAGATGAAATCTCACTGTCCCCTCTGCAACCCACTCCTTCCTCCCATCACCCATCTCGCACATCCATCCTTGCTGCAGAATCGGTGAGGCCGGAGGAATGACAGCTTCATTCTGTCATTTCAAGGTTATGTGCTTTTCAAACCACATTAACAAGGGCTTTCTTTTTCTTATTCCCCACAAATTGAGAAGAGGCTGAGAGAGGCAGATCTACAGTGAAATACTCATCAAAGATACAATCTCTGAAGAATACGAGCACATTTCTTTGTTATATTTTATCATGATGTTATTTTAAAATATTCTAAGGCCAGTGCCTATGCCACCCCCATTTGTCTGGCTGCTATCTGTACACTGTCTACACATAATGATCAAGGGGATTATAAGTGCTTTATCATAGTTCCCCATGAAGAAGTTGTATTCTCAAATGCACATGCCTTTTCCAGTATCCCTGTACCTGTATGAAAGAGTACAGTTGCCTCAGAGTCTGTGTGAGAAGAACGGTTTGAGCGAGTTCAGATGTGTTTTTCTATACTGTTCATATGCGAAGATTCCCTTTAATCTTAAGTCTGGCTTTTTGTTAGGTTAATAAGCAAATTCAAGGCAATATTTTGACTCACCAAGCTGAACTGAATGCTTTGTTGGGGTTGGTTGCTGGAAAGACATTTGATAAGAAAGATCTTACTCCCGAAAAAGAAATTTGATTTATGAGGCCAGGTTCAGAAGTGAAAAACAATGTGTTAGATGAATGCTCAGATTTTATAACTGCAAGGACAGAGAGCCTCTTAATCACCTTCCTCCAACACTTATAGCAGGAACCTGCAACTCCCATCAACTGCAAATCATCCCCGAGTGATTCCGTCCCTGCCAATTAACAATATGCTTCTGACAGCAAAAACACCTAGTAGAATCTGAGACATTTGTAAGGCTGGAAAGCATTCACCTTCCAGCTTCTCTGCATCAGCTTACAGAAGTCTCTAAATGTGCTTTCAAGAGCACAGAACCTTCTTGAGATGTCACTGGTGCAGAAGTAAAGCACAGCTGGGTCAGACCACCAGCATGGGTGTAGGTAGCCTTTAAAGTAACAGAAAATAGCATTGCATCAGCAGTCTTGCCTCTCTCAGATGGGAAGGAATTTCAGACTACAAGTATGCTTCCCAGATACTGTATCTCCAGAACTATTCCAGTGGGAAGGTATGGTGGGAAATCAAAAGAAAGATGTTTTTAATCACCTTCCCTTGCTATACTCTAACTGAGAAAGGATTGAATATTAGCAATTGCAGAGAGCTGAGATGAACCAGACATTCTGGACCATATAAAATGATAGTTAAATACAACGCTGAGAGACCACTGGTCTAATGTAACTTTTCCATTTTTTTCACACACTTGGATAGCCTAAATCTTATTTACCTGAATCAAGAGACTAAAACTTCTGCAGAACATGAAGAAACAGTTTATTTCTCACTCAAGGGTGGCTATATTCCACCTGTGAATGCTGTGAAAATGGTTCTTGCCTTCTTCACTAAAGTGACTCCTCAGATCTCTGAACACTCATATGATGGTAGAAGACCCAGAGGCCTGCATCTGCCAGAAAGGAAGGCAAAGAGAGACACATTACCTTTTGAAAAATTGGCTGAAATTGGCTGGAATGTCACATATCCTACACTGTGGCACGGAGGAAAAGTCATGTATGCTGCATCGTGGCATTTGCTCTTTCTGGCTCAAGACAAGGGAAGCAAAGCAGAGAAGAGTATATGGGATCTACTCCGATCTCCAAACATTTGAAAACTGTGGGATAGAGCAACTCAGCTAGATTACACAGATATGCGTAGACATAGGATATGGCACTTACTAAATATGCTCAGATGTTTGGTAACTGTTTCTGAAGCTTTGAACAACTTTCCAGTGTGGGAAAGTCATCTGGCGGGTCATCCACAGCCACTCAATGAGAAATTCTTTACACATGTGAAAGTTCAGGACTGTCCCAAGCCTGACTGATGAAGAACCAAAAGATACATCTGCTGGCAGGGCCAAATCCCAGACATTTCTCAGTTTCGTTTCAGACAAGAACCGCTGGGAGAGCAAGCAGACACCCCAGAAAGTTTCTGACAGGCTTTGGAAAGCCAAATAAGCGGTGAGGAAATGCTGTGGCAGGGACAGTCTTCTCAAACTCTGGGCATGGATGACCTTTGTACACACATTCAGTGGTCATCCTATAAACCTGAAGAACTGTCTCAGAAACAAGCTGAGAAGCGAGTGACTTTGTCTACAGAAAGAAAGGCACTCAAAACCTCACACTTGGCTATACAATAGCAACAAAGTAGGGGAGATTGTATGAAAAATACAAGCTTAAAAGTTTTGTTTCAAATTTACAGAGGGTATGCCAACTACAGTTTAGAGTGGTTCAGTTTACAGCATTTTCTGTGTATGTTAAGCATCCACTTTATGAAGGAGCTGTGTGGTAC
>JANHFX010018836.1:0-34430 GCA_027560015.1 Chloroceryle amazona | reverse complement strand
ATCCTGATCCTCCTCCATGATGGAGAGATCTGCAATACCAATATGTATAGACATCTAGATATCTACATATGTACAGACAGACTTAGCTATAGGTATAAATATCTAGATATCTACCAGTCTAGGTATAGATAGACACAGATAGACCTTATCCAGATAGCCTATCTCCTAGCAGATAGATACACAGAGCACTAGCTAACTCTATATAGATTTCTTTATCTATTTACCTATCTAGATAAAGGCTTCAAGGTAAAAATAATCTAGATTTATATGGATATCTATTTCAATCTATAAACACCTACCTAGACAGATATCTGTAGATATCTATCTATAGATAGATGTCTAGACAGATAGATAATCTATATTTATATAGATCTCTGGGTTTATCTATCTATGTCTATCCTTTCCCAACCAGGTAGGTGTAGATCCTAGGTACTGGACCAAGACTTGTAGTTGAAATATTTGCTGGTTGTTCAAATAATTTTAGTCCAGCTACGGGAAGTGTCATTCCCCCCAAACTAACAGTATGGACAGAGAACCAGTATTGCTTACTACCCATCTTTTGGTAAAGCTGCCCTGCTGAAACAGCAGGAATCTGATTGGATTTGATCACAAGCCTCTCTGATTCTTCATTTTCTTGAAGACATTTAATTCAGATTACTGTTAAAGTGAATTAAATTAGTGTTAACCTTGTCTGTGAAAATGATGCTTCAGAAAGGTAAATGTATTTCTCTTGGCATGCATGAAAATGAAATGATAAATTGATACGTGCAAATCTCAGTGCAGATGGACCCTTTCTAATGAGTAGTTATCAATGTGTAACTCTATTGATTGTTTGTAGATTGTCAAGCAGGATCATACTGGATTCATTCGGAGAAATTAGTCTTTGGATATACTCAGAGATGAGTCTATGACACCATTCTAAGTTAGAAATTGTACCTGGGTAGAAAAAAAAAGCATGGAAGGTCCCCATTGTGTTGGGTGGACACATGTCCAAGCAAAACCGAGGAGCTGACGTGCAGATTTGATCAGATTGTCTGCATAGACTGGCTAAACTCTGTTACCAGCTACATCTAGTCTAAATGATTAGCTGAGCAGAAAGAAATGAGACAGAAAACCATCTAATAAAACCCCACAGTTCAGCGGTAGCTATTAAACTGAGGTTAGTTTCTTCGGTTCCTACTGCTTTTTAGCAAATGGAGAGAAAAGAAATGGCTCATATTAGTCTTGTTTGTCTAATTTTGCTGATGATTGTAATTTTATAGGAGCTGAAAATTGTATATCAGTCTCCAGAGTATCTATATTACAGCTGAGGTTAAGATGTACCACACTGAATTATTATCTGACTTGATTTTTCATGAGTACTGTCTAAACACCTGGCTTGTGATGTTCAAAATAATTTAAAAGTCTTTTTTTTTTTTTTTTTTAAGTGAACACGAGGCATCTTCTGCCTTCCACATAGTTGTTTACTACCTCCAGTTCTATTCCACAGAATTTTATTTAACCATCTATCTATGGTAAAATTTCCATCACTCTCAGTCCCAAAGACATGAGAAAATCTGTAATACTGGAGGTTACATGATCACCTAAACGTTCAGAGTGTTCCTACAAGAGGGAAAGGGCAAGCACATGCTTAGCTTATTGCTAATTCAAAACACGCTTGAATCTATAAATGGGATGTAACTAACACTGCACAGAAGGTCAGCTTTAGCCATCGGGAACTGTGACACGGTAGTTAAAGTGACATTTTCCTAAAAGAATACCAATGAGCATCCTTACGTGCTCAGCCAACTCTGTAACTCCTTTCAGCTGGATGATAAGTACTTGACAAATTCTGGTCCTCTCCAGATGCAATTGCATGGTAAAAGATAGACCAAGGCATGTTTGTCACACAGCAATGGGATTTCTTGTACTCAGGCCAGGTTATATGCAAATATAAAGAGAGAGTTGGAGAGAGTCCAACAGAGGCTGTGAGGATGGTTAAGGAACTTGAGCATCTCCCCTATGAAGAAAGACTTAGAGAATGGGGGCTGTTTAGTCTTGAGAAGAGAAGGCTGGAAGGGGATCATATTAATATCAATGAATATCTGAGGGGTGGGCGTCAAGTGGAAGGGGCCAGTCTCTTTTCCGTGGTGCCCAGTAATAGGACAAGGAGTAATGGGTATGTCAGAACATGGGAAGTTCCACCACAACATGAGGAAAAGCTTATTCACTGTGAGAGTGACAGAGCCCAGAACAGGCTGCCCAGAGAGATTGTGGAGTCTCCTTCCCTGGAGACTTCCAAGACCTGTTTGGCCCTGTTCTTGTGTGGCCTGCCCTGGGTGACCCTGCTCTGGCAGGGGGGTTGGACTTGATGATCTCCAGAGGTCCCTTCCAATCCCCACCATTCTATGATTCTGTGATATCACAGCTGAACAATTCACTGGAAGCCTTTTTGTCCCTGAATTTAGATGTAGATGGACAGAAGCTTCCAATAGTTGTTTTTCACCAATACAGAAGAGCTAGTTTTCCTTTGCCAACTTCCCTCCTTATCATTACCACACTGGTTTTCTCTCTATGTCCAATGTTTCCTCTAAATCAGATCTCCTCCAATCTTTTCTGTCTTCTTGCTAAGACCAGTGGAGTGAAATGAAACTGGGATAAAAAGTCCTCTAGTGTAAAAGAAGCATAAAGCAAACTGGAAGAACATAGAGCCTGTAATGCTCCAGCCACCACACTGCAGCACAGTGCGTGGCATGCGGGGTTGCCTCACACAGCACATATGAACTGTTGGAATAACTGCACTGAGGACTGTGTTGATCCCTCACAAACACACACATGCTCTTAAAAAAACCCACCTGGACACACAACAAAATTTCCAGATTGACTTGAAGTCAGCATTTGAAAATAGCTGCCTTGTGTGGATGAAACCCTCCTCAAAAGAAGGTGCTCTGGGAAAGAAGGCTAATGCCTATAGAAGTAGATGCCTATAGTAGAAGTATAATGCCTATAGAGTCATTCAGTGCTCTACTGAAGCTGTCAGCATGAAGGCCCAGTGGAGTTTGACTGAAGTATGTGAACTCTCTAATCTCCAGTGCAGCTATTTTCCTAAGCTGTTTTCCAACAAGTAGTCAAAATGCCAGTTACCTAAACCGCCAGTAGGAAAAAACCCTTAGCCTTCCTATGCTTCCTGCAACTAAATCTTTTCTTCAAACTCCCTCCTTTCTAAGCTATGGATTCTGTCTATCAAGAGCACATTTTGTCTTGGGCTAGCTGCTGAAAAAAATTCTAAATATAGGAGAGTAATATTCTGTAGTTTTATGACTGCATTATTTTATCCATGTTTCACTTCATGGTTTTGGGACACATCCATTTCTTTTGTTGCCATTGGACACTGCATCCTCCATTGTTTATCAGAATAATTAGATCAAACAATAATTCAGATTTACTGGAGCTCTTACAACTCATTCAAAGGGTTCCCAAAGAGTCTTGGAAATTGAACAAGTTCATATTTTGCCTTCTCCTTTCCCACCGAGGCATGTGCAAATCACCTGGCACATTCACAGTGCTGCATTGAACTGCCATTTGGCACAGAGGAGTTTGATAGCTGACCACAATTTCCCTTTCTCTACATGCCAGTGAGAGCAGGAGAGCTCAAGCTTTGCTCATTTTCTCAAGAGGACCAAAAGGAACCAACTGTCATAATGTGGAGAACCAAGTTTATCCTGCCTGGTCAAGAACAGCGCTGTGCCCAAGGGTGTCTGCGCATGAAATTAAAGGGGGACATAATGAGGATGGTGTAAGGACCTGACCAGGGTGCACACAGGGGACCCTCTGGAGGGAGAAAGAAACAAAAATTCTTAGTTTTCTACCTGGTGATAGAAGGTCAGTCACCAAGTCCTGTACAGAGGAGGGCATGGTACCTCAACACCTTCCCCAGCTCCAGCACTACTGCACCATCACTCTGCATCTCACGGCTCCACTCTGAGCAACCTGACAGTGCTGTGACTTGTGTCACCCCATAGACAGGCTGTGGGCATGGGCTCCTGGAATACAGACCAGGCATCCGACACTACATTAAGCTTTTCCAATGAATCTCCGGGTATCTGTGCCAATGAACACACCACTAAGCTTCTGCTATCATCATATTTCTGTTCTACTCCAGCATCATCTAATGCAAATGTACTCAGCCCATGTTACTACTACTGATGGAAAACTTCCAACCTGGAAAGAACAGAGAGGCTTTCTTCAAGGGTTAAAAGAAGGTCACTCTGCTTCTTTATAGTACTCTGTACCATATCAGAATGGAAACTTCTTGGAGGCCACTGATGCCTCTTTTCTATTTCCTTTATTTTTAAGGAAAACAGGTATCACATCTGAAATGTTGAGGCTGAATTGTCAGTTTAAGATTTACATAAAGCAGATCTCTGGCAAGGCTGCACATCTCTTCAGCAAGGCTTCTCTTGGGAAACTGAATTTCAGAAAAATGTCTGGAAACGTGAGATATGTAAAATAAAGAAAGATTAGTGTCAAATAACTGCTTCATGGAAAGCATCACTCATATCTGAGGTGATCTGTAATGCGCTGTGTGATGATTAAAATAAACCAGCAAATCTGAACTCCTCGGTGCTCATTTTATCATCTATGTCTTAAAACATCACCAGTTAAACACATGTGATGACTGAGATGATCAGCTGCATAGGACCTGTGCCTCACCTCTTATAAAGCAAGCCATGGTACTTCACTTCCAGCATGCTGGAAAACAACCCATTCATCATTGCCACTGGGGCTGTAGTTACCTGACATTTTCTTGCTAGGGAGAGCAGGGGATTTTTCCAAGAGCTATTTGCTTGCTCACTGCTGCTGCATAGCATTGTTCTGCTCCTTTGGTTGGGATGCTGTGCTCAGCACATAATAACCAGCACACAGGGCATGGGAGAACAGAAGCCAGATAGCTATCAAGATGTAAAAGCAAACCTGTACCAGCAAGGAAAAGGAAACTAGCAACCTTAGCTCAGCTAGAAAAAAAGAATTTAAAAAAAAAAGAGATTGCAAGAGTCAGAATAAAGCAGCGTATTGTACCTAGTTTGATGGCACATAGTCATGTTCTGACACTTTTTTTTCCCCCCTTTTCCCACGAAAGAGGATGTCAGGTCATAGAATCACAATCAAGTGTTTAACAACCAGAGAAGTACAACAGAGTTGTACTTTTCCCATTTCTTTACTCTTTTTGTGACTTGCAAGATGAGCTCCGTTTCAGACACCTTTCTGGAATGAACCACAGAATGTAACAGGTACAAGGGGGTGACAAAGTAGAAGTAAAAATGAAGGAAAAAGAAGGAGATGTGGGTTGGAAAATACACTGCAGGATCAGGTAAGTATGCTATTAGCACTCCCAACCTGGATATGTGTCCAGGGAGCTTTCTGATGTGCTGTTGTTCTAATAAGCAGAACACACAGTAGGTTTGGGTTAAGAAAAAGCCAAATCAGCCAAAGTGTCAGGCCCAGCATTTGTTAAACTTGGCTTAAAACTGAACATCTCTTCTGGTTTTCATTAGATCAACATATACATGAGCTGATGTGGAAGCACTTACCCCAGGTCCTGGAATGGCAACGTAGATCCAACAGTCCCCAGAGCAGGAGTGCAGAACACAGCCTGACCAGCAAGGGCTTCCCCAGAACAGCCTCATTTTCCATTCTTCCTCATTATAAAAATATATCAAATGCCTCCTGAAAGAATAATGAACAGTAACACCAAATCACACACATACTCATCTCTCTAGGCTATATGTATTTTTCCCATAAGCAGAAACTCAAGAATTAAAGCAAATATAAATTTTGCTTTCCCCTCGCTCCATAATGAAAATGCCTCCGTTTAAATCTTTTCAGCCTTTTCCCCGTGAGATTTCTCAATACTAACTAGTGTTATGCTAAACTAGACAATACAGAGCAAAGTGTTCACACAGTACACTTCTCACCCAGGTCCTCACAAGAGAATTGGGTGGAACATCACAAGGTATTTTCACATAGAGGCAAGATGCTGATGCTGGACATGGATCCTGTATCCAGTAACACAGCAGCCAGGAGCCTTTTAATTTATAAAATGGTAACATAAAACCTATGCCTAATGTGTGCTTACTTCATTTCATCTTGCCACATGGATAGAAGGTGTTGTCCTCACACATGGCATCTGCAAGTGTCCACCTTGCATGTTCTCCCTGAAGAAACTTCACCACGGAGAGATGCTGAACCTGGAGAGGTCCCCGTGTGACACCAGTGGTGGAAAGTGCTCAGCACTGCACAGAACCCAGGGAAAAGGAAAAAACTTTAGGAGAAAGCTCTTCTGCTAACCTAGAACTTAAAAATCCTAGTTTTCCATGCTAAATAGAAAAGGATATTTCCTATAGATTTAACTCCTATAGAATATTTTTTTTTTTCAGAGAACTCCTTCATAGCAGAAATGAGTCTCACATTGGACCCCCACACAAGCACTCCTTCAAAATGACATCCCAAAAACTAATGACACCCCTGCAAGAGACCATTCACCCCTCCACCCAGGCACCATGTGCCAATCCCAGCAGCCACGAGGGGCACAGTAATAAAGCTGCTTCCAGGATGGCAGGAGGAGGGAATTAAAGAGCCTTTGACTTTGGCCAGAGTTGTGTTTTGCACATCCAGGATTTCGGATAGAGAATTATCCGGCATCAACATGATTTGGCACTGTCAGAGGGTTGTACAGACCCTAAGCAGAGGCTGAGCCTTATAAGAGCCTTGTGTAACCCATTGCTGTCTTAAGCTGAGTCAAAGTCAGACACGAGTTGAGCTGACACTCTGTGCCAAAACAGGTAATGCTGATTTTGAATAAACAAAGTCCTTCTTAAAACACAAATAAATTCTCATTAAAAAAAAAAGGAAAGATTGCCACATCTTGCCCCAGTCCCCAAAGAACTGGCTATTTCTCATTTTTATATGCATAAACAAAATCTGCACACACAAGGGTTTGGATGTGAGACTGTAGGAACTCCCTCTGGAAACTCAGCTGCCTGTTCACATAAATGTCGTGGCATATTTGCAGGTTTTGCAGACAATGTAAATGTTTCGTTTGTGGCTTTGAGGACGTTGGGTATTGTTTGCATAGTTTTGTATCAGCTTAGCATTCTCAAAAATAGCATCCAATCGAAATGAAGTCCTGAATGTAAGTTAACTCTGAATATAAAAGGATATGAACAGAACAAGGAAAAAAAGCCCAGGCTGCAGGAAATAATTTTTCTGCAACCTGAGCCTCTTTTTTCTAAATTATTTTTAGCAAAATGAAGTTGATTTTTCTTTTATTTGCACAGATACTTCCTTTTTGTGTTTTTTTTTTTCCCTGTCTTGTGAAATATAAGTCATTAAATCACACTCTCCTTCTCCAGCAGGCCTCTTTGTTGAACTCGAGGAGCAATATTCCCATCCAGCGACTTACTTTTATCTTCTTTAATATTGATAGAGGTAAAACTGGAGCGGGAAAGCTTGCGTAGCTACAGGGTTAATATTTAGCACAGCGTTCACTTGGTAGCAGCAGAGCTTTAGCCTGGGCTGCAGAGCAAGCAATAAACCCCTTAAATGGCTCTGGGACAACTGGGGCCAGCGCTGTGAAGAATTCATGAAGCAGGGCCTGCAAAGGTTGCTACTTTGATATTATTTTCAACGCCTGGAGCTTTCTATCTGCATCCAACCGAGCCTCTTTTGTAATCCTTGACATTGATCCATCCTCAAGAGCATGGCTGTGGGCAAAGAGTTTGAGCTGAAGGTCAAAGGCGGAGCTGAAAGTCACCCCTGTCCCTGCCGAGGTGGCCAGGCTGGGGCTTTCTGGCCCTTTGGCTCGGCACAGGGACCTGCTGCCAGTTGGTTTGGGAAGCAGAGGTGCTCTCCTCCTCCCAGCTGACAGCCAGCCACGGGAAGAGATGGGGAACAGACGGGGAGGTGCCATGAGAAACCAAACACCAACCAGGCTTCGTGGAGCCCTGCTAAGAAAAGGCCAAGATCACTCTGATACAGAGCGGGGTTCTGCCAATATATTCAGCACATAATGATAAAAACCATTTCTTCCCCATTTCCTACCTCCCTTTATTTATTTCTTTGCTTACAGGACTTGCCAGGACCCCTTGCTGTGCTTCATTTCCATTACTCTTTCCAGTCTAGTTGCTTTAGTACCAAGATTTCTTTACTTTTTTTTTCTTTTTTTTTCTTTTTTGGTAATATAGACTAGGGTATTTTTATTCCTTCATGCTTGATAGTAATATTCTGCAGTCTCCTCTGGCCTCTCTGGCCATTTACAATGATTAGCAGTTTGAAAGAGGTAATGAGTTTCTATCTTTTCCTTCTCTCTCTTTCCCTCTCTGCTCCTTTTTCTGGCACAGTCTTTTAGTTATTCAAAATAAACAGACAACTGCATAATTAAGAACCTTAATGCCAACAAGAAAATATAATTGAGCCTTCTAAATACTAAGGAAAGAGAGGGAAAGCTTGATAAGTATTGCTGCATTTTCTTTCAAGTCATGGGGCTGGGATTTTTTTTCTCCCCCTCTTAAATTCTGTTTAGGAACAAAAGATTTTTGTGTTTGCAAGAAAGAGGAGATGAGTGATTTTAGATTTGCATTTTCTCTTCACTAGAGCCAGGCATTTTATTGAAAATAATAAAAAAAAAAAGGTTTCCATCTTACAAACAAAAGCATCTGTTTAAATAAAAAGCCACTTGAGAAAGAAATAATAAAAAATAATTATTATTATTTTTCCAAAGCAGGACTGAAATACCCAGAGGTCAGTAGAAAATGGCTAACACTCATTTAAAGGTGTCCCTTTCATTTTTTTTTCTGAAGCCTTCATTTAAGCTGTGGATAAAAACCCACATTAAACAATTTCTCCTTGTCTCACATGAAATAGCTTGATTTTTTTTCTGAAAAAAACCCCAAAAAACCAAACCCACAGAAAACCAACTGCAGAAGCATTTTAAATATATCCATTTGTATGAAGCCTCTTTATCAAAATTCTTTGGCCATATGCAAAGCCACGGTCATTATCATATTTTTCCTTACACCAGTAGCCAAGTGCATGCTGGTTGAACTGGGGAGGTGGGCAGGAGGGTGGCAAGGGCTACGAGGCAGCTCAGCCTCCTGCTTTGGGTGCTGAGAATCAGGGCACAGCCGAGACCTGTGCACAGCTCCCGGGTGAGGGGCCAGCCTGGGTCTGCTCCCTGGACCAAGTAGTGAGGAGGAGGCTTCTGTCTGGGGCTGGTGCCAGCATTCAGCCAGTCACATTGGGTAATATCTGCACAGTATTTGCTGAAATTTAAATGCAATATGAGAAATGAAGAGACCAGGCTGTCCTGCTGATGGAGAAGTTGAGAGCAGAGGGTTACCAACCTCTCCAGCTTCCCCCTGGCTGCTGAGATGAGATTCCTGTCGCACCACCAGCACAGCTCACAGGCCAAAACATCATCCCATGTCCTGGGGACAGGCTTCCCAAGCCAGACGTGCAGTGATGTACCCCAGGGCTGCACCCTTATAGCACCTTGAGAAAAGACACGGTGGGGTTACCTGCTCCAGTATGTGCACTGGTGGAGACCTTCTGGGCTACAAATGGAAATCTGCAGGGCTCAGTACAACACCAGTCCTGTCATCCATTATAAAATGGTGACAACAAGTGTGACAATCTCACCCAAGGCGTCCTGCACTGGCAATTTGCTGTTCCCCTGGACGAGATGAACCTTGAGAACATCTTCAAGATATCTGCTAGCTGCATTCGAGTGTCTTCATTTCCCTTAAGTTACTGGAAAAAACTTACATTGTTATTCATATATTATGAACAATTCTTCTTGGAGGGCAGAATGTAAGAATAAACAAAGAAAAAAATCTATTAAAAGGAAAAAAAAAAAATTGGAGATGGATTGTACTCACTTAAATTCTACCTCAATTTGACCTGAGAGGAACAAGGAGCCACATCTTTGAAGAAGAGTTCTGAGAAGTTATTCTCAGACATCTCCTCAGCTTTGGAAGGATCTGAAAGTAATTGATTTCTCCACTTAGAGCACTGAGCTGCCTGTGCACCTGACCAGAGACTCCCAAATGCCACTTCAGAGCCCAGACTAGCCTGGTGCATTTGGATTTCTCATTAATCCACTCAGACATTTCAATCCAAAAGCTCATCACAATGGGCACTTTTCTGCTACTCCCAACCTTTGTGAAGTACCTTCTTAAGTACAGCATTCACACAGGGAGCTGGAGACCATTTTGAGGCTCCTCTCAGCCTGAAGGGACTTGATGCAATTGTTCCCATAGCCCAAGAAGCTGCCAAAACTGAGCTGGGATCAAACTGTTTCCATTTCTTTTGATGCCTCATCTTTATGGGCCAGGGGAGAGAGACAGACTAAAAAAAAAGCAGAGCCTGACTCTGTGGTCTAGCTAACCGTAGAGTCTCTTTGGGAGGGTATCTTGTTTCTGGTCCCAGATGAAGAATTTGTTTATGCATTTTTGCATTGAAGAGCCTCTGAAAAAAGTACCAAACAGCCAAGAAGAGCATAGCAAAGCTCAGAGTCCCACTCACCCAACTTCTACTCAGGTCCAGAGACCCAAGAAAAAACACCTTTGTTTTATGGAAGAGAAAAAAAAAGATTAAAATATCTTCTTCTCAATAACTCTATGTCCTCAAAACTACTTTTCCATAAGCTACACTGACTCCACTTCGTGTGCCCTTGTTGAGAAAATAGTATTTGAGAAGATTCTATGATCCCTTTGGAAAATCACAAGCAGCTACTTTACCTTTCACCCGCAGACCAGCCAAGCACAGCTAGAGAACATCACCTCTCCTGGTGCTCCTCAAAAAGCCCAAGTGGACCAGAAGATGTCTTGAAGCCCTGTAGAAGAGCCATGCTGGGTGATGGCTCACGGGTTAGCCCAGGTCCAAGGTCAGTGCCAGCAGGCAGCTCTGGTTCAGCCAGCCTAGTGTAGGAACAAACATTTAGCTGTCTGGACACCGATCATGCTCTAGCCTCAGGACCAGGGAACAATCCCTGAGCTGTTCTATTTACTAGTAAAAACGTATCCAGGAAGATTATTGTCCTAAGTATACCCAGTCATACTCAGCATACTTTATTTTTTATTATTTTTATTATTATTATCATTATTATTAGGGCTACGAGGATGCTGAAGGGGCTGAAGCACCTGCCTTACAAGGAAAGGCTGAGAGACCTGGGTCTTGTTAGGCTGGAGAGGAGAAGACTGAGAGGACCTAATTAATGTTGATAAATACACGAGGGCTGGGCATCAAGAAGGCAGGGACAACCTCTTTTCACTTTTGCCTTGTGATAGGACAAGGGGCAATGGACTCAAAGCTTGAGCACAAGCAAGTTCCACCTCACCATGAGAAGAACTTCTTTACTGTAAGGGTCACAGAGCCTGGAACAGGCACCCCAGAGAGGTTGTGGAGTCTCCTTCTCTGGAGACTTTCGAGACCTGCCTGGATGCATTTCTGTGTGACCTGCTCTAGTTTTGTCCTGCTCTGGCAGGGGCGTTGGACTTGATGATACTCGGAGGTCCCTTCCAACCCCTAACAGTCTGAGATTCTGTGACTGCTATTATTATTGCTATTATTATTACCTGCCTCTTGTCTTAACAGAAGACTGTCTTTGACGGGATTTTTCCACAATAACCAAGTACATGGAATATGATCCAATGGGAACTTTGACATGGGAGCTCCCACACAAGCTGCTTTTGTTTTACAGAGCACACGGCCAGCCCAGCTCCAGCCCTGCTTTCTCCACTGTTTATTTCTCCCGCAGTTCAATCTCATCCTCTACATTTTCCAGTTGTCATACTGAAGGATTTTGGCAGAATTCACACGCCTATCAAGGTCTGGCCTGGCTCATGTCACTTTACCACACTTAACACGCCTGTATACACCAGAGCGTTACAATAACAGAAACTTAACACACTGTAAATAAACCCTATTGTTTTTACCAATGTGCAAGCCTATTATCATTAGCCTTAACTTCACACAGGGTGAACGTGTTCTGACTTATATGGCATGATTTTTTCCATTCTCCCACTGGTTTTGCTCAAGTTTCTATTTTAAGCCCTTTATAGCTGAATATGGGCCAAACTCTTATAGTTCAGCTGCTCACACAGAACTGTCTCCCCAGTCCCAACTGTGAGCCCAGCCAGTCAAACTGCACAAGAAAGAGAAAATGAAAGTGATCATATTTTTTTTTTTTCAACGAGAGCCCCAGATGGAAAGGAGCCCAATTTTCCTTTGCCACGCTGCTGCTCAGCAGGCACGGTCCCTTCTGCAGGGAGCCAGCCTGGCTCCAGCTGAGCCCAGGGCCAGGAGGTGCAGCCCCAGGAGCTGGTGTGCAGCCCAGACAACACCAAAAGGCAGATTCAAAGATTGTGTTGGTTGAAAGGGGACATTTGGATAGCCACCTTTGGCTAAAGAGCAGAGGAAAGACTGAACTGGGCAGCACCACTAAATCACTTGTCCAAATGGCTGGTTTCGTTACCTGCCACAATCCCTTGCTTTTTGAGTTTTATAGTTTTATTCTTGTAGATTCACACTTTTGCTTTAGCTTTGTACCATGCTGTACTGTAATCTATTGATTATTGCTTTATTTCTCCAGAATCTTCTTCCCCTTCTGGTATTATGGAGCATGATGAAACTCCTTCTAGTTCCTTCTTATTTTCTTGTACAAAGGCAACAGGTTGAATTGTGTTAGGTATACCATGAGGAATTAGGGTATCTATTTTCCTGCATTTTTTGCACTGGATGATGATGGGATGTTATATAAAATACACTATTCTGGGCCTAACTGGAATGTGCTAAAGGTAAAATAACTTTGGTTTAACTTTTTGGTATTCCCTGCTTTGGTTTTGAATGGTCAAACTGTCTTTTGTAACACCAACATCACCCATGGACATCTTATTCCATCAGGTTTTTTTTTCTTTTTTTGGAGCCCTTCTCAGAGGGATTGGTTTTAGAGATAATAATTCATTTTAAATTTGGTAATTCATAAATAACACTACCAATGATTGCATGCATTCATTTTCTGGAGTGAACTGAAGCAGCAAGGCACTAGGATTTGCATAGTGTCTGGTTTTGTGGTACCAACATGATCTAAAATAATGTTAAAAAAAGGCTCACTTTTCAAAGTGCTAAGTGCTCCAATATCTTTGCACATGGATACCTGAAAAAAAAGGAGAAGAAATAATACTGTCATTTAAATAACACCCAGTTAGGGGCTTAGCACCTTGAAAAAAAAATAAAATACATTCTCTATTGAAGTCTTTCCTGCCAAGCATGAGTAAAACAACAGGTCTGCATTCAGACTCTGGCTCATGGGTATTCATTAAAGCAAATAAACAATGAAATGGTAAAGAAAGCATTACATAGCTTAAAGCCTGATGAATAATAAATACATTGGTGTTGGCTGAGCAATGGCAAAATACATTTCTACATACCAGGAGATAATGAGCTCATTCAAGGAGCCTTGTGTATGTAAAGGGATTTCTGAAAAAAACCAAATCACAATATAACTGAGAATTTGCTGTTGCTAATCCAAAGGCTTTCTCTTTTGATCCCCCAGCTTTCTTTTTCCTCTTGTTTGATCCAGCATACCCTGTGTTGCAGTAAGCACATATAAGTGAGCCCAGGACAGGTGAAAGAGGGAAATACAGAAAACACAGCTCCTGAAGCAAGATGCTAGAGTCAGCTAAAACAATCACCCAGTTGCCCTGCTACAACACAATGTGGTTAGGACCGGGGAGATATTTTAGTAACAATTTTTTTTTAATTTTTTTTTTTTTTTAGGCTTTTTTCAGTGCTAAACCCAAGCCAACATATTTTAAACCTTATGGATGCCAAGTGACAAAATGTCTTCAGTCTTTTAGCACACACTCTTAGTAATCATAACAACATTTCTGTATTATTATAGGCAGTATTGGCAGTGTGTTCAATTGTGCATGGAATAAATAGCTCACGTTAACAATTTGCCTTCAAATTCTTGGGAGAGGAGCAGCCGGTTTAATTAAGCACATCTTTCTGGGAAATCAGTAATAATAGTAATGAATGAACCTGCTGCTGACCTGCAGCAGTGAGAAGCCATTCAGGATATTTCTGAGCTTAAAACAGTGAACACCTACGGCTGCCTGAATCGTAACAGCTCCGTGATGCTGCCACTGGGCAAGGCAGCCAATGCCACCAATATTCCTCTTGGTTTGATAAATGTTTCTTTCTTCCTTACTAGCCACTATACATCTTTGGGTTGGTTTGTTTTTCTGAAGAAGCAGCCTCAGCCAATTTATATGCCCCATGACCATCCACTGTATTCCACTGATGGGATTTTCAACACAGCATATCAACTAGATGAGGTGCTGCCATGTGATTAGGTGTCTGAATTCTTCCCTAAAAAATCCCCAAACAAAACAACTATTCCAGAACAGTTTAGATATTTTGGCCAGTTAATCAAAAACAAGAAGCATCCATTGAGTTTCACAAAACTAAATGCACCTATTCAGATCATATCACCCTAAAGTATATCTGAGTGCAGGGGGAGCAAATACCTTCTGCAAGAGAATTGTCTCAAATTTTGCAAAAATGACTTTTCAATTAAAAAAACAAAACAAAGAAGCTTTTGACTGGAAAATTCCCAACTAGCTCGAGCATTGACAGATTGTGACTTCTGAGAAAAAGCCAAAAACAAACACAAAGACATAGGGCCTGGAAAACTTGCCTTGCAAGGAAAAATTGAAAAAGCTGAGGGCAAACATTTGACAAAGATGGAAAGACAAATAGATGTTTAAACATATTTGAACTGCATAAACACCAAGCACAGAAGGAATTGCTGTAGTTAGACACGTGCTGCCATAGAATGTGTTATAATCATGGGGTGGCTTAACAAGAGAGCAAGTCAGAGAGGCAGAGTAGGTTTTTATGGGTGACACCTTTTACCTTAACAGTAGTAGAAAAATGGGAAAGGTTAATAATGCACCAACTTACTGTTTGGGACATAGAGGGGGAAGTAGAAAACAACCTGAACAAAGGAAATTACTAAAGAATATAGTTGATATTATATAGGAAATACAGGAAGAACTACAGAATATCCTATAGCCATCCTGCCAAGGAAATGTGCTGAACAACCTAACAGGGCATCTTCTGATTTTTCATTTCTCTGAATGAGGGCATAAGGAACCTGAGCACCATGCACAAGATGCCATCGACAGAGAGAAGGCATTGTTAGCAGGCAGCGAGTTATCACTGGAGATAGTTCTTTAAATAAAAACTACTGCATTCTTCAAATCAAGTCCTAGGGAAAGACATAATCAATAGCTAAACCCAGCAACAGTAAACAAGAAAAGGAATGGGGGAGAAAACAATGTTTTGTACCATGACCAGTTTCCTTCAGCAGCTTGAACTCTTATAAAACACTCAGTCAGAAACAAAATATACAGCAAAGAGAAGAGACATGAATGGAAACCTTCCTTTTTCCTTTCTTTTTCTCCTCATTAATTAGTAAGACTGTTGCATCTCACCTAAGCCAAGCAAAGGAAGAACAAAGAAACAGGAAAAAGTATCCTAGTCTCTGAGATGATGGCTGGCTATGGAAAACTTCCACTTTCAAGGAAAAAAAAAATAAATTTAGAAATATTAAGGATATAATTAAGAATCCCAACCATCAGAATTAAGATACTATTTTTTTTTCTTCTTCCTCCTGACAGGGTCAAGAGTTTAGCTAAGCTGGCTGTGCAAAGCTTGACTGAGAATTTAAGTGGAAAAAATCTAGAAACCATAAATAATAATGAACCATAAAATTCAGGACTAATACCACTATATGCTTTTGCCCCAAGTGTCCAGCAACCAAACTTTGACTGAATTAAGACAAAGTCACTGGCTAAAGGAAAGTGTTTAAAATGTCCATAAAACCATAAAGGATCCCAAAGAGCCAAAGTCTCAAAATCAGGAACCAGAAGTTAGAATATTTTCAGTAGTGCAGAGAGAACATTTCTAGGACTTTCTTCAAGATGCTGGAGCCTATAGCCCAGCAAGCAAGGAGCCCAGCAAAAGGTAGAGGAGAAGATGAAGCAAAAGTTAGTGAGGTTCAGCTGAGTGCTCTGTAGGGTTACCGAGCTCTGTTGGGTGTTTCGCTGCTGATCTGATATGGTAGCAAAGCTTCCCTGTAACTGTGCCATGGAGATAAAACAGAAAAATAAATATTTCCATGTACTTATCATGTTAGCTTTGCTTCATATTAGCTCTCTGAGTGTTATTGTTACAAGGCCAGACCACAATACTCACACAATCTACACATAATCTGGCTGCCCAGAGCCAAGAAAAAACAGATCTGGATTTCATCTTTGCCAGTCTTGAGAGAGCTTTGAAAGTTTAAAAAGCAAAATAAAACCAACCAAACCCCCTTCACCTCCATATCCACCCCAAGGAGCTGTGGAAAGTGGAGGATTCTTGGGGAATTACACCAATAATCTGCTCTGCTCCATTTCAGGGGGTTCTTATCCAAGCCCTGGGGCCAGCAGCACAGACAGTGCCTTGTTCTCAGCAGCAGTGGCTGAATTCTCCTGCCATGTGGTGACACTGGTTCAGGGGAAAAGAAAGGGGAGGGGGAAAGGGAGAAGCCCTGCCGTTTCCATCAGTCAGACAGACAGCAAATTGAGGAAGGAGCAGAAGTTGTTTAGGGCTGTCTAGCAAGTGACAACTGTTTGATTGGCAGAAAGCCATGATGAGCATGCTGTGCCTTTAAAATAGGTGTCTATCTGCAGCCTGGAATATATTCAAATCAGGTTGCATAAAAAGCTGTTCCAGCTACTTACAAGCTACTTAGAGTAATTAAAAACAGAGAGCTGCCTTTGTCTCTCAGAACCTGCACAGAATAAAAACCAAGCAGAACAAAACAAAACAAAACAAAAAAAAAGGCAATTCCCAAGGTCAGCTCTAAGATATTATCATCCTTTTCTGCATACAAAATTTACATTCACATACAGAGAGTGATGCAAAGTCACTTCTCTGCAACTCTTGATGACATACACTGCAAGAGGTGAGGGTCCTTCCAAATACAGGTGTACTAAGTCATGGAAGTTGGATGGTAGAATACACACAGGGACAGATGAGCCAAACTGTGAACAGATAGAGCCAGGAGTAGGCACACAAACTATTATGGTTCTGCTCATCCTGCTTTTTTTCCCCTCAGAGTTGGCTACATTGGACAAAAATATCATATGGCCAGAGATCCAGTTTGTGAGCACTCCTGGGACACTTTAGCAGTGTGGGGACCAAAGACACGGGCACAAGGAACTGCAATACCCAGATGCTGCCTGCCACACACCAGCATACTGCAGTTTGCCCTGGGAACCTCTAACTGGACCCAAGGCATGGGGGTTGCCTCAGTCTGGCTCAGTGCTCTGCAAAGGTGTGCACCTGCAGAAGAGCAGAAATGAATATAATAAAGGGTTTCCTGGCCCAGACAGCTCTGCTTGCAAACATGCACCTTATTTGTAACATCAAGATGGTAAAAGGGCAGCATTCCTTCCACAGAGGAAGCACTCATCCTCAGAGCTCTAAAGCAGCAGGGCTCTCAGCCAGCTACCACTGCTGCATTTTGCTTCCAGTTCATACCAGTAAGAATTGAAGAGCAGTTAAACGTGTGGTTAGGGACAGGGTATTAACTCTGACACCATTTGGAAACATGGAACTACAGTGCAATATATCAAAAAACATTATCATACACAGTGTGCAATATATCAATGCTCAACACATATATCAGTACAAGACAGCGAATAATACCAGTACAATGCTTATAGTAAGAACTTCACCAGCTTCTTCAGCTATGTTACCACACTAAGACTATTCCACTGTCACAGAATCATAGAAGGTAGGGGTTGGAAGGGACCCCTGGAGATCACCAAGTCCAATCCCTGGGTGACCCTGCTCTGGCAGGGGGGTTGGACTCGAAGATCTCCAGAGGTCCCTCTCAACCCCCACCATTCTACAAGTCTATGATTCTATGAACAGCCCTTTCCTCTTCCCCTCTGGCTGGCCAGGCTATTCCCAGATCGCTCCTTTCTGCTCCCTTCCTTTCCCCACCTTTGGTGCCTCCCCTAAGAATCCCACAATACCTCTCACATAAGCCAAAAGACTCTTCCCTGCTTCCCACAGTGAGTCCC
Organism: Chloroceryle amazona; assembly: GCA_027560015.1. Lineage (NCBI taxonomy): Eukaryota > Metazoa > Chordata > Aves > Coraciiformes > Cerylidae > Chloroceryle > Chloroceryle amazona. The sequence continues at coordinate 16,251 of JANHFX010018836.1, read as the reverse complement.
ATTCTCCTCAGGCAGCCTGTGGGGTGCTCCAGAGAGCTTGACCATGTGCTGCTCAACTTCACCATAGGGCTGAATTCTTCCCCGGGCCAGCCCTAGGAGTGGCTGGGGCAGGGGCTTAACCAGGTTCCCCTGCCTGCCTCTGTGCCCCTCTGCTCCTCTGTGGCTGGAGTCAGCGTTTTCATCACAGAAACTCCTGTTCCAACTGGAACATCCTTTTTCATTCGTCCAAACAACACATTTAAACCAAACCCAACTCTGATTTCTTCCTGGACACACTAATAACTTTAATCAATACAACTAAAGCAAGAGAGAGACACCATCTATCATTTTTCAAGTCCATCTATTAATAAACAGCATAGGGTTAATCTAATACTCAGGTAAGGTGGTTACCTATTTGCAACTTTAGTTAAAATTCCTCCTAGCAAAATAGTCCAGACTGGAAAATGGGCTTAATCAAAACTGCAACTTCTTATTTATAAGATGAAAAAGTTATTTTTTTGCTTTCACAGTTCTCTACCTTGGTATTCCTCACTCCCTGGTTTGTCCAGGAAGGTCTTCAATTCACTGACTTTTTAACCTTTCTTCCAGCATGTTAAAAAATAACTCCTCAATTTGCACTATTTTATTCCAGAGAGTATTTTATTCTATAAAATCTCAGATGATTTTATTCCATAAAAATAACATTCTCTTATTCTAGTGGAGTAAAACACAGTCATTTTCCCCACTGAAAACCTTTCTGGGGAAAGGTGGGAGTATTTTATTAAATCTTTTTCCTTTAGCATGTCACAGACTTCTTAAATTTTCATATTTTACCAAAGTGTTGGCAAACACACCATTTCCAAGTGGCTCTCTTTGTTTGTCACATATTCAAATACAATCAAAGCACTCTACAAATGTCAAGGTAGTTTTTATTCCAAATACTTTTTAAAGCACGTTGGAATTTCTATAACAGAAATACAATTTTAAATTTTATTAGAAAAATACTCTTTTCACTAAAACTCTACTAGATTGTTCATTGTATTTCCACAAAGTCTCATTTCTTTTGAATTGCTTTATAAAATAGTTGTAAACTGTCAACATCCAGCAAAATTACCTTTATTTGATGATAAAGGTGACTCGTTTTATTAAATATGTTGTCAGAGCCTGAGCCATTTATGAAAAAGGTCTTTTTTTTTTTATACTATAGTACACAGTCTTTGTTTGCAGTAATCTGGGATGCTTGATAATATAGCTGTGACCTCCTCTAAGGGCATGGTGAATTAGTTGTAAGACATTTAAGTCACTGTACTCATGGTATTAAACACGTCATGGGCTCCTCATAACATTTATACAAAATCCACAAGATTTGCCACCAGCAAGGAAATCGGAACTAAATACAATGCCACAAGGTGTACGTGGGAAGGAAACAGAGACTAAAAGAGAACAGAGAGCAAATTCCAGAATTGGAAATACTCAGATGATGATTTTATGCTCCTTCAGGTTCTGTGTTCATCTCACAAGGGCTGTGCTGTAAGGTACATACCATGAGGTTATGCAAACCTCACCCCATCAGAAGCACTGCGTAGATCGCTGCAAGGATGGCAAGAAATAATTCAGAGCCCCACAAGAAATTAAAAAATGTACCCTGGCAAATGATCAGCTAATCCCTTAGAAGGTAAATAGTCCAAAATATAGACTCAGAGCAAAAACATGGAAAAGAGCAAATGGAGCATGAATTTACAATACCCCGAACTCAGAGGAGGGGCCAGGACATCTTAGATCGCCAGATCCGGGACATCACATCATGATCTTGATGAAGATCAATCTGCTGCAATATGCTGAGTGTGAAGCAATTCTGTAACAGAAATACATCAACTGACATATTGGAAAGAATTCTGATAAAGGCAAGGGAAAAAAATGCAAGTAATTTTATCCACCAATCCAAGCTGATCTGCTCTCTCTATTGTGATGACCTATAGACCTCCCTCTCTACTCCAGACTTGTCTTCTCCTTTACAGGCTAAAATCTGGGCTTGTCTCTCTGACATCTCCTCTGGTGTTCAGCTGTCAACTGAAGTTTAGGGTGGTTAAAATAGAGCTGCAGTTTCTCCTCCCCCACTTGGTTTCTCAATCTCTGTAGACAATGCCATTATTCTGCTTGTCACTCAGGCTTGCAGCCTGGGTATCATCTTTGGAGAGCAGTCTGAGTTGGCTGTTTCCATCATTTTAAGCCAGCCTAAGCATGAGCTGCCACAAAAAGCTTAATTCAATTTTCCTGGGTGAGGTTTGAGCTGGATCAGCCCCCTAACCCTGCTGGCAGCATGGCTCCATGAAAACTAATGGAACTGGGAGGAATGTGCAGTGGGGTGTCCCTTTCGACAACAGCCTGTTCAGCCTCACAGTGAGTATTATTGAGTCCCAGTGTTAACATCTGGATCTTCTTTTTCTCCTCCCAAGCAGCTACGAGGTGAAACTCCCCTCCCACCATGACTGGCTCCTGCACTCTCTTTGATAAACACCTGAAGAACATCATCTGGCACAGCTCTCCATCCTTTACACCCTTCATGAGCTCCCTTCCTCTGTCATAGCCAATATGGACTGCTTATTTTCACTTTCAGATGGTCCTGACCTTACAATCATCCTGCCAATCATGTAAGCCACTTCTCAAACATCCTCTCATTAGCTGGCTTAAACTTAACTCTTTCCATAATAAAGCAGAAAGCTCCAGCTGCTTTTAACCAGTCTAGTCCCTGGCCTCTGGACTTACTCTCCACCTGAGAGTGTTGATGGAAGATGTACCCAGGAGTGTCTCCTGCTCCTTGCTTTGTTCATTTAAAGCTCCAGCAGGTGAAACAACTTCAGCCACAGGGAATCCAGCTGTTCACAAAGGACACTCCTCTCCTCTCAACACAAGCCTGATGTACACACAGCTACACTGCGAGCTAAACCCTGTGCCAGTCGGTCACAGACTAATTGAAACACTTCCTCAACAGTGCTGCAGACTCGTCTTTTCTAAGAGGCTGCTGTTTGAAATGTCTCAGTATGTATTTATCTCCAGCCGGTGTGTTTGGTGTTTAAATGCATGCCACTCAGACTCGGCAGCAACGTACTGCAGGGAGAAGTAGCTCATGGTTAATGCAAGAGTCTCACCAGCTGTCACACCTTTAAAGTACAATAAGGTAAAAGCTTTGGACCCAGACTTACAGTGCTAAACATCAGAGCTCAGGCTCAGTAAGTGGAAGGTGTAACTGCTTCTCTTTGCATTCCCCTTGCCATTCTCACGGAGGTTTCCTACCATGCTCCATGGCAGGACACAAGACCTTCATCTCATCCTGCCTTGAGAGTTATAAGAACTTCAAGAGCAGCATGGCTGGTGGGAAAGACGTCAATGGTTTTAAAAATAAACATAGTGGGTACAATGTAGTAGTGAATAGAGCACATTTTATCAGCCACTTGGTCATTAGCTGTTCCAGCACAAGCATAGGAAATATATGTCCACTCTGTTATAGGAAATCCACTCTCAAAGTGATCTCTCTTTCCTGCTATAGCAAATATACATGATAAAATGTCCAAGAATAATCACAAAGAGAGGAAAAGATTTTGAGATAGACACAATGAAAAAAAAAAATAAGTAGGAAGTAAAGCTCACACAGAATTATTTGTTAGGAAAAAATATGCATTAACTATACAATGTATCCGTCCACAGAATAATCTCTGGAGGGTATAGATGGAAATATCATCATTCAAAGTATTTGCATAGAGACAGGACAAAGCACACCAGCAAGAATAAATCTGCCTTGGCATAGGAATGAATCATGTGTTCTTATTATAAGACCAGTGATGCAACATTAAAATTCAGACTAAAAAAACTGAACTATGTTTTCTGATCCAACACTCAGTCGAGACTTAACAGCCCTTCTCCTTTCTAATTTCTATGATCTCCACTTTTAAAAATATCGGTGTAGCAAGAGTATTTGAAATAGTGTGAAATAAAGATGGTGGAAGGTGGATCTAAAAAAAAAAATGGAAAAAGAGTAATTACTCCATAATGTTGCAGGTTCAAATGACAACCTGCACTTAATAAGATCTCCAGGATCTGCAGTCACTCTACCTGTGTACTTCACAGACTTACTCCATCACGTCCCAGCCACTAAGCCACTCATGCTGGTAGCATTCACTTCAACTTCCTGCAAAACCCAATTCCTATCAGGAATTCTCAGCAAGGTCTCCCATGTAACGCGTGGTCCCAGCAAGACTTTGCGTGTTCGGTTAATACACCGAGCTGTGCTGCAGAGGGTTGACCTCATCCCCCTGTCCCATCCCAGATACTTCCCCCCAAGCACACAGCAGCCAGCTCAGCTGAAGAACACCTCACCTTACACATGCATGGCTCCCAGCAACATAAAAATCTTTATTTTAGCTCTACTGCAAGAGAGGGAGCCCAGAAGAAGGATCAGTGGCCAGAGACAATCCACACCTTGGTAATACTTGACCCTCCTCTAGGACATCAGCCTCCTGGGAGCTACAGGTAATGAGACATAAACAAGAGCTCAGAGGTTACTGAAGGAGGCCACGGGTCCCAGTTGGTTCTGGGATTAAGGAGGCATAAAAACCAGTTTAAAGCCAACTCTTCCTCCCCCCTCGGATATACAGCTGAGCACAGCTCCTGACGGTTTGCAGCACAAACCTCATGCTTTCAGCTTGGATATATTCATTCAGATTTCAGGTTTGAGCAAAGAACTTGGATTTATTTTATATTTGATTCTGTTTAAAAAAAGACAGGATTATGAAAAAGTAATTACACCCAGCAAACTGCATAAAAAACCAGTTAAAGCAAAGCAAGCTGAAAATTACCCTGAAGGTTTTTTTCCCTCGCAGTGTTTAGCAGAGATACTTTGTGTGCTTATGGTGGGCAGGACTATGAAGAAGAGAGCATCACCTTGAAAACAGTGAGGGCACATTTGATAGTTCTACTCATGAAAGTCAGCAAATTCACTATGGAGTCCTGACCGATCGCTGGGCTTTCCAAATTATATAAAAGAAATTCATACAAATGTCAGAGCAAAATTAAAAGCGGGAATTAAATGAACAAAGTTAATTTAAACACTGGACAAAGGGATGTGTTTCCATTTGGTGCTGTAAATAAGCAGTTGAAAAGGTTTACCTTTTCTTTGCCAACAAGCTCTCAAACCTCAAAATTTTAGGATGGAAAACACTTGTGAAATATACAGGAAGAGAAATACTCTGATAGGTGCCATCTGCTCCACAGTTCCTTGACTTCTGAGTAATATAGGAAAGAAATAATGCAGGAGCAACCCTTGCTGTCAGGTGATTCAATTTCCTGACATAGGTGTGTTGGGAAAGCCAGGGTTTGGCTCCAGGACTGTAGGGAGAGTCAGTGCTGGGATGATGTGCTACATGATGATGGAGCTGTTGCTCATTACTTACCTCTCAGGTGCCACCTAAAGTACATTTCCTTAAGCAATGCCTGGATCAGACATTTTATTCCTTAACCCATAAGGATGTGACATTACCTCCTACTTACCCACATCTGCATCCTCGTGTCCCAGCTGCAGAGGCACCTCTACCTGGTCAGTTTTGCAGGTGTCAGTGCTATGTAAATATGGGCAAACTGCTCCCAGGCCAGCTCAGCTCTGCAGAAAGCACAGCAGCACCAGAACAGATAAACAGCACCAGAAGAGATAAACACTGATCGATGGCAGCTCTGCCCATGCAGAGCCAGGGCTGGTATCTCCACACTGCATCTCCAAAGCAGAGAGAAGAGCGAAGGGATGTGCTGGGTGTGCACCTAGATAGAAATCCAGCTGGGCACATGGGACCTGGGCTGATGCCATCAGGAGCACTATCTGCAGAGCCTGTCCTGCAGCATTTCCATATGACCTGTTTGCCTTGCTGCCATGCACGGTCGAGGCAAGCTCTGTGCATTTGCACTGTGCCATATCAAACAAGACCCATGCCCCCACCACAAGCTGGGGCTTGCTGCAGACACACCTGAGGAGCTCTGCTGAAGCCAGTCCTGGTCTTTCGTGACCACAGCCAAGGACCTGCACCCACCCTGTCTCTTCACAAAGACACTAAATCCCCAATGAACCCCAGTGGCACCAAGCTGACCAGTGCTGCCCTCCTGACAGACAACCTCAGATCTCCACTGCCCCAGCACACACAGAGCCCTCTCTCTTCCGTAGACAGCACGCAGCCACTCGCCGTTACAATTGATGGAAATATTGGATTAGATGCCACAGATCACAAGTGACAAATATTGACCTTATCTGCAGCAATACAAAATCACTGATTGATAAGCAGCACGATACACACCAGTGCCTGCAGACTACGGATGTGGCATTTTTGACTTAAAGCCATGTCCTCCATCATGAAATAACAAAGATTTTGTATTTTTTTTTCACTAATACAGGGAAATAATTCAATATCAAATAATAAAAAACTTAATGTGCCAAATTTTTACAAAGCAATCGTTCAAAGTCCAGTTGGGGGAGTTTCTTCTTTTTTCTATTGCCTTAGCTTATTTTTGCAAGTGGTTTTGCCCTATAAACAGAAATCATCCTGAAAATTGGACTAGAAGTCTTCTAATCCCAAATCCTTTCAAGGATAAATGGGCTATTTCATGTTAGTTTAAATTAATTATTGCATATACATTACGTGAACTAAATTGCTTCAGAAAGAGAAAGGAGAGGAAGTCTGCACTAGATTATGCCAGATTAATTTCAGTGTAACTCCTTCAATTTCAATAAGAATAATTTACACCACTATTACTAGGAGCAAAATATGCCACAATGTCTGGCAGCTAATGGAAACTCGGTAGCTCTGGCAGATGCAGTGCCCAGATTTCAGCTTTCTTTGTATACCCTTGTAGTTGGTTTTGGTTTTTTTCCCCAGTGATTAAAGCAAGTACAGAGAGAATCCATCAATTTTCACCTTACTCTGGTTACTCTTAGGGATTATTACTTACTTTGAATGAAGTCCTTCCAAAGTTTTTAAAAGAAATATAGGGATTATAAGAGGTAATTTATTTTCAAGTCTTTTTCTTTCTTAAAATTAGACATCGAGCCAGTTTGCAGTCTGGTCTCTCAGAAGAAAGTTAACACTACCCAAGCACATTAGTATCTTCATAAAATGGGCTCATCTGGTTTTGCTGATGATTTTCTCAATGAAAAATCATTATTTATGTTAAGACATGCTGATGGATGAACATATAAACACGGCTAGTTTAATGCCACCAAAACTGTAATGGTAAGAAAACACACAAAAGAAATGACCAAATAAAAAAAGGAATTTAATAAAATGTTGATCGAGCCTTCCATCAGCAGTTTACTAACTGGTTTAGACCATAAACCAAGGTACTAGGAAAGCAATAAGAACTGATCCCTGAAGGAACAGGAGCCAGACAGGATGACGTTTCCAAGCGAGAAGCCTGAGGAAAGGTTCTACACAGTCAGGAGGCCTTGTCAGGCAAAAGCATTTTTGGGAAGAAAAAAAAAATAAAAATCTCACAGCACTTTCTGAGCTGTGACTTGCATTGCTAAAGAAGAATCTGATTTGGCTCAAGAGATCAAAATGGCTTTTCCAGCCATCTTTCCCTGAGAAGAAATGATGATAAATAGCATTAAGGGAAAAAACAAGTACACACACACAAACCCTACAAACAAAAAACCCAAAGAAACAACCCAAACAATTAAAAAAAACCCACAGCAAACAAACAAAAAAACACCTGGAAAAAAAAATGTACAAAAAAAATGTACCTAACAAAACCAAAACTGCACAAGTCATGACAACCAATAGGAAGAGCAGGTTATAAAGGGAGTAGAAACCTTTAAAATCAGGCAGAGAAATCACTGTGCTGGGAGTCACAGCCACTGGTTATGTTTTCCTCAGTCACAGATTATTTTTGATTATTGCTGATCCCAGTACACTGAAAGCATTCAGCCTTGGGACTTCAGAATAGTAGAAAATATGACTGGCAGAGAACTGGGAGAGAAGAAAACTAGGGTCTGAGGAACTTAAGGACAAGACAACCCCCCCGATCCCCACCTAGAATTGCTGTATTCATCAGATGTATCTACTTGGCTGATTTCCAGGAAGATGCAGGGAAGAGGGAGAGCAGTTACACCAAGCCTGGGACTGACCACAGTTAATGAGTTGTGACCAAGACAGACACAAGCAGTTTCACAGCAAACAGATTTCCATTGTTCATTAGAAGTTAGAAAACACTGCTGCTTAGAAAAATACCAGCTGAATCCAAGAAGCTGTCAGTTGCTGTTATCAATATTGCCTCTCAAGTCTTGACCCATTGCCCAGAAGTCCACTGGGTGACCTTGATCTCAATGTCTTGTGGTGGTAAAGCAGTATCTATAAATAATACATTAAAAGTGTCCTTCCATCTCAGCAGACTCATTGCCATACTACTCCAGGCCACTTTTTATGGTGTTCTCTTAATGTGCTATGCAGTTTTCTTCAACTACTTTACTAGGGGTTTATCCCTTCCTTAAATATATATTTTAATAGTGACTTGTCTCTTCATCAAATGTGGCATGAAAAACAACAGTCAGTGAATACAAGCTGGGGTGGGGGGGACACACCAGAAAACCACAAGCCCCAGACAAACATCCAGAGATTTCAGATAAAATGCTGGTAACTTTACCACTGTTTTCAATAGTGTTTCTTGTGAGGGAGCAATTTGCAAGCTAATGGCATTTCTCATGTAATCTGAAGTTTCAGAGTGCTTTACAAAGCAGTTAGCTATGTTCATAGGGATACAGAATAGCATCATAGGCAATTAGGCATAAGCAGGGATATGATTTAGGTGCTAAACTCAATAACCATCATTTTATCATCAGATCACCAAAAATAGGCATAGGAGGTGCCACAAACGGGCAACCTCTGCTTCAGTGCAGGATCACCAGCTCCCTAAACCAGCTTTTTTATCCATTCAAATCCCTGAGCAATGGACACTCCACAATCCTCCCTGGTACTCTACCTCTTTATGTAACTGTCTCCACTGTTAAAGAGTTTTCCCAAGATGTAACATAAATCAAACTCCTCAACTTATTGAAGTCTGCTGTCTTGCAATTGATTTTCTTTAACCATCCTTTCCTAATTGCTGCCTTTCTCTTTTCTCCTTCATGATCTCTGCAAGACCTTCTTGGCAGAATCAAATTTGGTAGCTCTCTCTATTAATTCCTTTGTTCCCCACCCATACAAAAAAAAAAGTTTATCCCAACACACTTTGATAAAATTCTGGACAATCCCCACTGTCCAGCTGCAGTCTGTCCCTGACAGGTAGTTAAAAATCTCTGTTGACAGTTGGTTGTTGGATAATTTTGCTAGGTTAAATCCACATCCATCAGATCCTTCTGGTGTGATGGAAGTTACTATAAATCTATAATAAAACAAGGGAGACAGCTACTAATAAAAATATCCATAGTCTGTCTTCTTTTTTCCATGACCTTGAGACTATCAAGAGGACTATTTTTCCTCACATGATGGACTTTTTTGGTGTGGGCATCCTATATTCACCCTCATTTCCTTCTCTTCTGCCAGTCAGTCCTTCCTAAACAAGCTCTGCCCTTCTGTTCTAACAGTCAATTTCATTTGCCTTTATTGAACTATGATTGGGCACTGGGACTTTGGGGTCCTCCTGCTTTCTCTCAGGTGGCCTATGGCTTCCTGTGAGCTCGTGATGCCACCTCCACCTCCAAGCCCCACTTCCATCTCCTACTCCTTGTGAAATCTGCAGGTCTCAGGCCAAAGCCAGCCCCCTCCTGCTCTGAGTGGTGATCCCCATCCCCCTGCTCAACAATGCCTCTGGCAGCCCCAGGCAGAGACCAGGGCAAAGCAGTGTTCTTCAGCAGCACAGACTTGCAAAGATGCCCTTTCACTTCACAAGCTGCATCAGCCCGGATGCTTAAGACAGGTATATAAAAATTCAGAGAAGCATCTTGTTTTCTGTAATTGCTTTTTATCCCAATCCTGAAGAGTGCAAGAGAGCAAAAATGAGCCATGCCTGGCATATACTCAAAGCAACATCCTTCCAGGGGCTGAGGGACACAGAGAAAGAGGAACACAGTCCACCTTGAAGAAACTGCATCTCCAGCAAGTCCTCAAAGCTAAGCGATGTGATTCTAGTGGAATTCAGCTTTTTGCTTTCAAATTAGTATCGTACATCTGAGGGAGCACATTTGGAGCAGAAGTGTCCTCAAAAACCTACAGCATGGCTGTGCCTCAGAGGCGTGTTCTGACCCCAGGGACACCAGTAGTGCTACACTGTCCTGGCAGCTCTTGCAGCTGAGAGGTGCCCTCAGAGTCAGGAGCAACAGGAGGTTCCCAGCAGGCACTTGCTGAGTCTCAACATCCTGCTCTCAATAATGTTCTCTAGTAGCAGTGTTTTCAAACTTGTAATCAAGAGCTTACTCCTCTGGTGCATTTGTTTGTTTGTTCTTAAACACCAGTTCAGATTTTAAGGCAGATTTCAAGTAATGCTGCAAGCACAAGGGCAAATTTTGTTCCCAGAAACCCTCCCCTCAAAAATGTTACTAATTCATTTTTACAGAAAAATCCCTTTGGTGCCTAAAAACCAAGACAGATTTGGAGTACCTTAGCAGCTGGGATGTGTTTCCCACAAACCTGCTAAAGTCTTTCGAAGGGTGAAAGCATCAAGGTCCAAGCATGGAAAGAGTCATTCCAGTGAGACACTAACCAGTGCCTCTGGCAAAGGACAAGCGATGAGAGACACAGTCCAGGACTGTAGGAATCCCCATGTTGTCACAGTCTATAAACAAAAAGTTTTGGGAAAGTTTCCAGGATTCCTTGCCACTTTCATATCACCCACAGAAGTTGCCAGGAGAGACTTCTCTGCTTTTTCCAGTGCCTATCAACACACGCCATGTGTCCCAGCTTCTTTGCCATGTGAAATTGTGAGAGTAATCACTCAGTCTTATACCCCATAGACTGTTTTGTGTAAGTGTGACATGAAACACTGTCTCAGCTGGTAAAATGTCATGTGGATTAAGTAAAGGACAGTAGATAACCCATAAACTTCTACACACACTCAGAACAGTACTGGCTAACCGAGAGATACTTCTGGGTGGGTAAGAAGATGGCCTCAAGATAAGTGATCTGTATTCAGAGCTCTGTGCATTTTAGCAAGTGTTTAACCATCTTCTGTAAGCACAATCTTTTGGTAAGAGCAAATCTATTGACTGACTTTTCTAGGCTCTGCCTCCTGTAAGAGAACAAAGGTCTGCATTGTATGGTACAAGTGCATCTGTTGGTGGTAACAAGGACATCAGGTAGACATCGAGTCATAAAGTCATGATAAAACATGACATAATTATCAGCATACTTCTTAAACTAATTACTCTCATGGATAGAGCCATTTTATCTTGCATCATGAACAACAATCCTGACGTGCTGTCACACCATATCAGAGACAGGAATTCTTTGCAACCTTAAATAAGTATTTATTCAACTAACAGGCTTTAAACAAACTCTTGTACAACCTGCTCACACCAAAGAATCACATGCATTCAATTGCAGAATGGAAAATAGATCAGATATGTCAGAGAATTGGAAAGGATATCAGATATTATAGACACTTTAGTGTAAGAGCAATTTTAAGCCATAACCAATATTGCAGTATTTTTAAACCACAGATGCTAAAACAATTCACAAACTATGTTCTAAGAATTTATCTTTATTTTTATTTAAACTATGTGCTCTTAAGAATTAATCTTAAATAAATCTGAAAAAAAAAATAAAATCAATGCTTCCAGCAACCCAACCTTCTTCACCTCAGCTAAAACATAATGACATAGCATGATTTTAGCCAGCAAGCATGATTTTAGCCATGCCACTGCTGTTTCACTACTGTAAAGACTGAACTCATGGACTGAGAGGAGCGTGCAAAGTATATTTTCTAAAACATAATAAACAAACCTGAATACAGCTCTTCAGACCTCTAAACAGCCACTAAAACCAGTGAGTATCATGCACCCAGTCTGCTGAGGCTGCAAATGATGTTCAGCAGAACAGTGTAATAGAGGACTTGGAGATTGGTGCTGTTTGCAAGAACTCCTCACACACATGTATTCATATATCAAAGTCATAGACACAATACCCTTACAGTACAAAAAGGGGCTTTATGCTTCTCTGTGCCTGTACTCGGACAAATAAAAGTGCACTGACACTACTGTTAAATTAAAAGACAAGAGTCGCCTGGGCTTTTTTTTCCCCAAAGAATTAGTCCCAGCCAAACATAAAGCCATTGGCTTTGGGCCCTAAGGGGCACTGGGGAAACACAAGTGCCTGATGCAGCTGCTCGGTGCTGCTGCTGCTGAGCAGCCAGGTCAGTACAGACAGGGGTCCCAAGGGCAGCAGGGGAACCTCACCCCTCGGCGCAGCATCCTCAGCCTCACCCACAGAAGGGACCCCTCCAAGCCCAAGGGACCTTTGTTCTCAAAGAGGCCATGCTATGCTACAAAACCTCCACAAGTTCTTCTTTTGTATCTGCCCATATGGGTGCTGTAGGTTGAGAGCAGCACTCCCCAGGCTATTGCCCTTCTCTTGTTACTCTTACAATTCACAGAAGCAGGATTAGCAGGTTTTGAACAGTTTGGGGATAAATTACAGCTAGGAAATAACCCAGATGGAGTGGACCAGTTCTATACCTCCCAGTCTGAGCTTCAGACAGATTTCATAACACATGGGTAACAGCTATGGTCACTGGAAGTCTCTGCTTTCAATTTCCAGCTGCAGCTTTTTCAAAATAGTCATTATCTCTCATCCAAACTCAGTAGATTTACAGGCACACCTGTAAATCTACATGCGATCTTGAGAGCTGAAGTTACTTTTCACAGTCCCTGTCTCAAGTTATATTTTTTTTAGCTATATTGTCTTGGAAAGGCCACAGAATCACAGAATCATCAAGGTTGGAAATGGCCTCTGAGATCATCAAGTCCAACCCTCTACTAAATATTATCAGCACCACTAAATCATGTCCTGAAATGCCATATCTAGATGGTTTTTTACACACCTCCAGGGTGTTTACCACTCTCTCAGTAAAAAAAATTGTTCCTAATATCCAACCTAAACCTCCCCTGGTGCAACTTCAGCCCATTTCCTCTTGTCCTATCACTGGTCACCTGGGAGAAGAGACCAACCCCCACCTCACTCCACCCTCCCTTCAGGCAGCGAGGTGATCTCCTCTCAGCCTCCTCTTCTCATAAAAAAGAAATATTTTTCTGGCTTTCCCTCAAGCCACGCTCAACATCCAGCCCCTGTGCCGCCCCACAATGGTGAGTACCACAGCCAAGCACACCCAAGAGCATTTTTCTTTTAAACCTCTGTGTTTCTCCTGATACACATGCACTCCTGTGCCTGTCTGCTGCAGAAGGCTCAGGGCATCACACTCATCATATGGCCACAGTGGGGATGAGGCCATGGCCAGCAGCTGGCAGGAAAAGTGACATTCTCTTACACTGATGTGATGCTTAAGCCTGGGCTCAATGAAATGTATGGCATGACATTTATTTACTCGCTGAGCCCTCCCAAAACAGCAGAAGTTGGCTGCAGCTGAGACAGACTGTGAACTGGTCCAGGAAACTGGCTGGGAGGCGGGGCTCTGAGAAGAAAATCACCAGCAAATTTTAGCATCTTCCGAATAAACCGTTGTTTTCCTTTACCAAATGTTCCTATCACAAAGTGCCACCAGGAGATCAGGCAATGAGGCCCATTCTTGTCTGTCTCTTTTTTTTTTTACGGGAGATTCCCGTCAGATTTGTGAGAGAAGAGACACTTAGCTGTTCTTGCACTGCAGAAGCCTGTGACAAGGGCCACTGGGAGCCACCACTGGGGAGGGATGCTGGGGAGACTGAAAGCCAAAAGGTGGCCTGTCCCAGCTCTGACTCTTCCTTTCCTTAGACTGTAACTACAGGGTAGCCAGTCTTGGTTATTAGCTTCCTAATTATAAGAAAACTCTAGGCATAAATATAGGACAAGAGGAAATGGGCTTAAGTTGCACTGGGGGAGGTTTAGGTTGGATATTAGGAAAAAAAATTTCTTTACTGAGAGAATGGAGAGGCCTTGGAACAGGCTGCCCAAAGAGTATCCCCATCAGCATCCCTGGAGGTATCAGTCAGCATCCCTGGTGATTCAAAAACATTTAGATGTGGCACTTCAGGACACTGCTTAGTGATCATGATAATATTTAGTAGACTGTTGGACTTGATGATCCTGAAGGTCATTTCCAACCTTGATGATTCTATGATACACACACACTTACAGATTTACATTCACACATAGTACATTAGTGTATATAGATTCATAGAATCACAGCATATTTCTGGTTGGAAGAGACCTTGAAAGGTCATCTAGCCCAACCCCCATGCAGTGAACATCTTTACATCTTTAACTCAAAGCTCTGTGTAATCTGACCTTGAATGTTTCCAGGGATGGGGCTTCTACCAGCTCTCTGGGAAACCTGTGGCAGTGTTTCATCACCCTTGTAAAAAAATAAATAAATAAAAAATCCTTAATTCCTTCCTTATATCTAGTCTAAATCTACTCATTTTTAGTTACAATCACTATCCCTTGTCCTGTTGCAACAGGCCCTGCTAAAAAGATTGTCCCCATCAATATATACAGGCATCCCAGAGAGATAGGGTGAAGCTGTGCAGAGTTCAGCACACCCCAGCTTTTTCTGTTCCAGCCCTGTACAGCAGAAGGATTATACTGGATTTTATTTTTTTATATATAAATATATATTTATTTATTTATTAACCTTGCTGTGGTACACAGGAGCAGTCTGGGGGAGGGGAAGGATGCCCAGAGGCTACTTCATAAAGCTGTGGTGTTGCTGCCATCTAGTGAGGTGCCTCCTCCCAGGGACACTGACACCCCCATCCTCTCCTCTCCCCTCCCCGCCAGCGTTCCCGGCCGGGTAAATGGACTGGGGGGGACCAGGCTCCTTCCCGCAGGGGCTTTAACCAGCAGGAGCCGGCTTGGCAAGGATAGGGCTCAATCCCTGCCCCGAACCGAACCAACACGGGGTAATGAAGCCCCTCAGAATGCTTTCAGCCCAGGGTTGGGACTGGACTGTTCCGTTTGCTTTCCCCAGGTAGCACCCTGAGCATCGTTCCCCTCTGGAATCAAAGGGGCTGTCTGAAAGCTCGGTCATCCCACAGGGTATAGAGCAAAGGTGGTTGTTCTTCTTTCAGACATAACATGCCAGCTCTTCCAGGACTTTCTGTAACCTGGGTCAAAGTTAAGGCATTCACAGAATTGTCGCGGTTGGAAATGATCTCTGAGAGTCCAACCATCAACACCTCACCATCTCACTAGCCCATGTCCTGGAGTCCTTCATCTACACCTTTTGAACACCTCCAGGGACGGTGACTCCACCACCTCCATGAGCAGCCTGTTCCAGCACCCGACTGCTCTTTACTGAAAGAAATCCTTCCTAATATCCAATGTCTAACCCCCCCAAATGCAACTTCAGGCCATTTCCTCTAGTCCTGTCATTATTTACTTGAGAGAAGAGACTGACACCCACCTCACTACAACCTCCATTCAGCAGTCTCTACTTCTGTTCTTGCTTTATGACTTCCCCATCGACTAATCTGAATGCTCATCAGCCTGCACCATGCAGAAATGACTGTTTTGGAGAGGCAGGTCTTTCAGTTTGCACTGGCATAATGGGTCTTCTAAGAAAATATTACTGTTCTGTCCCATTCCTTTTTTCTCAAGCTCATCTAGATTCCAGGAATAAGAATGCTTTTACACTGCCAAAGTCTTTTTTTTATTATTATTTTAAATATATGTATGGATTCACTCTTGTGCTCCGATTCTGCAACAGCTTACATAAATGTAGCTTCATGCCCTTAGCCTAGTGCTCTTTAACTTGATGGCAAGATTAAATGGCTCTGTAGATCTTTGCAGGACTTGGAATTGCATCTCGTAAGCTGTGGATCTAAGGCAGTGTTGCTATGATATTGTAGAAAAACATCTGAGCACCTTATTTGGCCAACTATGTTCTAGCCAAGGAAAGTCTCTGAGAATTGTAACACTTTCACTGTCAGTTATCAGCCTTTTCCTCTGGAAAGATATAATAAAATTCCATAGTTTAATATTTAAGATTTCCTTCTTTAAGGATGAGGGGTAATGATTTTAAATTAGAAAGGAGTGGATTTAGATGAGAAATAAGGAGCAAGTTCTTTACCAGGAGAGTGGTGTATGTAGCACT
>JANHFX010018835.1:0-25528 GCA_027560015.1 Chloroceryle amazona | reverse complement strand
CAGCCAGAGAGGAGTGAGAATATGTGAGAGCAACAACTCTGCAGACACCAAGGTCAGTGAAGAAGGAGGGAGAGGATGTGTTCCAGGTGCTGGAGCAGAGATGTCCCTGCAGCCCATGGTGAAGACCTTGGTGAGGCAGGCTGAACTCCTTCAGCCCACAGAGGTTAACAGTGGAGCCATAGAGGACTCCATGCTGGAGCAGGTAGAGGCTCAAATGAGGCTGCAACTCCATGGGAAGCACTGGAGCAGACTCCTGGCAGGACCTGTGGTCCCACGGAGAGAGGAGCCCATGCTGGAGCAAATTTGCTGTCAGGATTTGTGACCCATGGGGAACCCATGCTGCAGCAGTCTCTTCCTGAAGGACTGCACCCCGTGAAAGGGACTCATACTGTAACAGTCTGTGAAGAACTGTAGCATGAGGAGGTAGAGAAAATTTAAAGTAAAGTTAAGCTGGGAAGAAGGGAGAAGTGCGAGAGAGATTTAAGATTTAAGATTTGGGTTTATTTCTCATTACCCTATTCTGATTTGATTGGTAGTAAATGAAATTAATTTTTCCCCAAGCCAAGTGTGTTTTTCCCATGACAGTAATTGGTGTCCAGTTGAGAAGGGAGAGTGATAGAGCAGCTTTGCTGAGCACCTGAAGTCCAGTCGGGGTCAACCCACCACAGAATGTTTTTAGGTGATTATTATAAATTCAAACTTAACAGCAGAATTCACAGTACCTATCAATCATACCTGCACAGCTTTCAGCTCATATTGGGCAAATGCTACTCTACTCCTCTTAAAGCTCAAAATCCTTGCCCTGGTGTTAGAAAAGGGTGAACACAGCCTTACCACCTCTGCCACTGGACTCCTGCTCTCTGTTACAGCCAAGGGACATCACCTTTTTGCTCTGAATGGTCTTACATTGTGACCTGAATCAGAAAAAAAAAAAAGGGTGGAGGGGGAAACACCAAACCAGCCCATACCCTTAAAATTGTTCTTCTTCTCTCTTCCCTAAGGAAGAAAACCTTGTTTATGTCTTACAAAGATTATAGCAAATGACCGCACCCTTGCTTTACTAGGAATTATTACATGATTCTACTTTTGGCCTGAGGGTGAGGACACCTGAAGAGATCTGTGCCCCATTGTGTTTGTAATTTGAGAGGCTGATTACACAGGGGTTTTTTAGGCTTCCTGTAGCTATGAGTCTATTCTGAGGGCCCAGGAGTCTATCCTTAAGGCTATGTTATATTCTGGGAGCTACTCTGACTTTTAAATGGAAGAACACACTGCCTGATGAAAAGCTCATAGAAATCTTGCACATGACCTCAGTAAAGTCTCAGGAAAAACATGCATATTTCTTCTGGCAGAGTTATTGCTTTTCTAGAGGCCATAATCTAAATAGATTATAATATATTGTTCATAGAGTGGAATGATTCATGTTCTTTTCTTTTTTTTTTAATTTTCTTTACGTTCCTGCTAAAAACTCCAGTGCCTTTTCCATGAAATTTAGAAAAGGTACATGGACATTTTAAAGATCATCTTGTAAGTGAGCTTCTGTTTCAGCAACAAGCTGTCTGAGCATATGTGTATTATTAAATATGTGACCAGAAGTAGTTACAGCATCAATGATAAGGGTAGGCTGATTTTTACAGGGAAAACTGGATCATCCCATTAATTGGTCTCATATGACCAATAGACATTTTGGACCAGATAAAAGTAACCATGCACCAAGAAGCAAAGAACATAGATAAGATTGGGGTCTCTGTGTGCATATGTATTTATCTGTGTAATAGCTGAACTATATACTATTTTGTGCTTCAGGTAAGGGAAAATAAGAGTGTTTTGCAGGGTCGTAGCTGAGAAAGTGATGCAATCCCACCAGAACTGTTGGCCTAAGCACAGGAATCATGCTGTGCGAATTTGATTTAGTAGAGACGTGTGTGCACCATGCCCATATCTACCTGGCATTGACACATCCTGCTGCTAACTGGCATGCTCCTTTCTAATAGTTCAAAGCCTTTCCAGGGCCACATCAGAGCAGTGGAAACTGTGACTTGCACTGATGGAGCCATCTGAATGCATCAGGTCTTCTCACATTCAGCAGTCTAGTGTCTGGTAAACTGTTTGAATACTGCTGTCTATAATTCAAATCCCAGTGATATTAAAAGGCTTTTTATATTAGGAGCTGCTACACTTTCACTTCTATTCCTTCTCAATGAACATGAATTACGTGGTCGGTAAGGTACAGAGAGGAAGCCGTAGATTGTCTTGGACTGAGAGTCAAAGAACAAGTACAATGTATTTGAAATCCCAGTGTTGGTCCAGGTCCAAGCCTAACACAGAGGCAGAGCCCAAAATCTCACTCAGATGCCTGAACTTTTATTACTCGACAAGAAACAAAACTCAGCTAAACAATCTCCGTCAAATTCTCTAACAATAAACTTGAATTCTAAGTACTGTTTACTCAAATCTTCAGTGAGCATCTTTGGCCCTTACCTTTCTAGCCAATGAAAACAGGTATGAGTAAAAATGCGTGGATCCTGGCTTTCCTCCATGTCATTCACACATTTCTAGATCATCTTCCATTTCCTCTCTGGCAAGTTTTTTTGTTCAGATTCTCCACTAACTAGAAAAACAAAACAAAACACCAAAAAAAGTTTCCTGCAATGAATCGTAAGGTTCCTCAAACTCCCTAAACCCTCTTTTAAAACAGTTCAGCAGCTTCCAGTAAGTGGCCTCCTCTATCCTTACATAACCCCAAAAGGCACCTTTAGTATTGCCAAATAATAAGCTGAACGCAAGAGCAAAAGATAGCGTGGGGATGGCAGCATTTTCACTTCAGTGATATAGTACACAATAATTTGTCGATGTTTTTAAAGCATGTGATTCAATCCATTAAAGAAACGTATTTAAACCATATGAAGGGCATCATGCAGTACTTTTATGACAACTTATTTACTGTAATGCCATCATATAGAAAAGTAGAGGAGTGTATTATATGATAGGTGCACACAAAACATACTTGTTGGTTATGTTACGTGAATGTGATACATTCAGATAAGCAACTAAGGGAAAAGACATTGAATATCACTTACAGAAATCAAATTGCATTATTTCCCAGATAATACATGTGGGTTTGAACTAAACCAGGATTTAAATTTTTTTAATTTTTTTTTTCCTGCTACAAACCCAGTCACAGATACACAAACTCACCTTGTGTATCAGAAACTCACCCTTTATATATCATTCATATATATATATAAATATAATTCAGCTACAGACCAGAGTAGTGGATTTTGTGATGCAGATTTCAGGTTATGCTCTGCCTATCTTGCCATGTAATAGAATCATAGAATGGAAGGGGTTGGAAGGGACCTCTGGAGATCGTCGAGTCCAACCCCAAAATGGTGGTGTTTATTTAGGGGATGAGAAGCAGTGGCAACACCTACACAGTAATGTTATGGTGCTATAAGGAGATCACCAAGCCACTGAGGGTCTGCTCTGATCTCCCAGTGCAGACACACAGTGATGAGCCAGCACTGGAAGGCAGAGGAGGGAAGGGAGACAGAGAAGCTGATAGAAACTCACTGGAGGTAGCCACACTCAATCCTGTGGCTTATACCATAGGAACCTGATAGCACTCATGTATTTAAAGGCAGTATTTTACAGGATGCTTAACCCTTTGCCAGCATAGCACAGAGGAAGAAACTGAATGTGGCAAGAAAGGAAAAGGCTGCTTATATTATTCCACCAGTCCTTGTCAGAAGGCTGTAAAAGATATTGGCTGCATATTTTCCCAGCTTCTCTCCTGCCACTTAAGGATTCATCTCAAAAGATATTCCCTCAAGGATTCTGTCTGGAATAGTTTAACATCTTTCATTAAATACTTCCTCTGCTTACCCTTCCCTATCCCTTTACTTCAGTATTCCCAGAAGTTTTACAAGATGCTGATATTACACAGTAGGGAAAAAAAATACTCAGCAACCAAGGTCTTAAATGGAGTTTTTGATTCAAGATTCTGATTTAGATTTAAATATAAGGTTTTAAGTGGGGAAATAAAAGGATTAGAAACAATTATCTGTTCTTTGGGTTTTTTTTTTCAGTTAATCTGTGACATCGAGGAGAAAATTTCTGTAATATCTTTCAACACTTCTGCAGAATTGCTGGTGAATGTTTGAACCACAAGGGAAAAAACCAGTTGTGAGCATGTATTTTTGTGAGCTTATGTGCAGAGGTCAACAAAACACCAACAGATGCAGGAAATCCTACAGTGCTGAGTAGCAAGTTCGGATGGTATACCTGGGAAAGCATGCCTCCAGAAGTGTCTTATTGTTATGGACTTTTCTGAAGCATCTATGGCTGCCACAGGGAGGATGGTAAGTAGTTAGACTTTTGTTCCAATCTAGCATGGCCATCCTCTGGGAATGGCAGAGAAGGTATGGAAGACATGCATCTGGATGCAATCCAGACATTGAAATACAAGTCAGTACTCCTGGAAACAATAGTAGGGAATATGCTGTCAACCATAGCAAATATAAGCCCAGAGCTGAAGAGGTGAAGGCATGCAAGCCATTGCCACCAGCCCATAG
Organism: Chloroceryle amazona; assembly: GCA_027560015.1. Taxonomy (NCBI): domain Eukaryota; kingdom Metazoa; phylum Chordata; class Aves; order Coraciiformes; family Cerylidae; genus Chloroceryle; species Chloroceryle amazona. Next base: position 20,954 of record JANHFX010018835.1, on the reverse strand, counting down.
GTACAGGCAAGTGAGAGCTCCTAAAGGAGCTCTACGGTTGACTTCATCATCCCACAACAATACCTTGTTAATAAAGTTCAAGTGTTTTGTAAATCAATGTCCTTTTATTGTAAGTGATAACCATAACAATAGACAGGAGATGAACAATAGAGACACTAGAGATAAGCACCAGGGTGCAGACTTATAATCACTGGATCAAAGATATACCATATCAGCATCTCTTACTCTCTAAAGAGGTTAGTGCTGCATTCCCCATCCCCGCTCAAAATAGCAGTACACCCACATGCTGAAAGGGAACTTCACACATTTTTTGCACCAAAAACCAAATCGGAGAGGTAGTCTGATGTAGTTTTCTTGCTGAGCTTAAGCCATATTATGAGACACTAGCACTTGACTTTTGGCTTTCCACAGACCTACTCCACACCCTCTGTGACTACCTGCTGCTTGTTGTCTCCTTTAGCAGGAAGAGAGTCCTGTATTTCATCAGCCTGGAAAAGACAAGACAGGCAGGGACAGCAAGTATCTCGATTAGCATCATGAATATCAACTAGGTGAGTGGGAAAGAGAGAAGCCCTTACTAACAGCTTTGCCAAATGCCTAACAAGTTGCCTAATGATCTTCTCCAGCCCATGCTGATAGCACTGAGGCATTCCCAGTAACCTGCTACAACATGGGAGTTATCAGCTTCCCCTGCAGATGGGTGAGGAAGACAAAACAACAGCACTCACAATCAAATAGCAACTTGTAATGAGTGCATAAGGGGACTATAGTCTACCTGTACATTTTCTCACTGAAAATCCACAGCTCCAAGGAGATGACACGCTCCGAGTTAGTTTCATTACTGGCTGATATAACAACCAGATTCACCAAATAGTGCATCTGCCCTGCAAACACAGCACTCACAAGCAGTCACACTTAATGCTTCTCACACATGTTTTCCACCTTTGGCCACAGGCACTTCCAGCATCCTTCCCATTGCAGGAGGGTGTATCCTGACCTAAGAGTGTGAAAGGGCTTAATTACTCAGTCCTCATCCATGCAGGTGATGATAGGCCCAGAAGTGAGACAGCCAAATAAATTAATAGATTAAACAAAGCAGAAGTCAGTGTTTGAACCTCGGCTCCCACTGTTAGGATGAGAGGTGGCATGCTGCCAGGGGCCCAAAAGCATGCCTGCTCCTGGAGGTCTGGCTTGTGGGGTTCAGGGTCCCTTTGGTGGCTGTGGGAAGAGGGTGCCAGGAGTTTCAACAAGAGCTGAACTCCTCACCATGGGAGCTGCTTTGAGCCAAGCCTCTACCATTTGTCTAGCACCTGAATTTTAATATCCCAGGGCTGTCTGACCCTGGTTCCCCTCACTAGAACTGATCCTCGCCCCCAACTGCAGGCTCCTGGTCCCTGGCTGGGGCTGTGGGATGGTCCTGTCTGGGAGGCTCTGCCCTGCCTGCTTTGGGGGAGCCCCGGTTGCTCACAGCACCCTGATGTGCAGTGTAGTCACACTGATGATGTTTCTAACGAGGGATGGCTGCAGGGAGTAACACTGAGGACACTGGTTACCCATAAATGGTGCACTTCCACACTGCCACATAGAGGAGTTGGGGCTCAGAGACAGCCACCCCACCAATAATATTTTTAAGATGAGCAAAACCAACTACCTTGTGCCTCAGCAGCTGCATTTTTAGGTAAATTCTGGGTAGATTCAGAAAGACAAAAGCATTTTATGTGGCTTGTGGTAATACAGGTATAGCTGATACCACCACACACGACAGAAGATATTTCAAAAGAAAGATGTAAAAAAATTTGGAAGGTTCCTAAAGATAATAGGGATGGTAGAAAACCTGCTTCAGAGGGAGCCTCAGGAGACTGTATTATTTCACAGGGAGAAAAGTCTTTACTTTTGTATACAAACATACAAAATAATCCAATGTCTAGAAACCAAAGCTGCTCTTTCAGGTTAGCAATAAGGGGCACAGCAAAGACAATAATTTGTCAAAAGCAGAAATAAATTTTCCACCCTTTCAATTGCATAAATATACATCAGAAACTTTCCAATACCCTCTGTCTTGACCCGAGCTCAACTAAACTATGAAGCACCACTGTGAAAGTTCAGTCGCTTGTGTCACACCTGTGGGCAAAGAGACTTTCAGTGGGCTGCTCCAGATGTCAATCTAGAGCTATTAAGTACTTTTTTTTTTCCAGAAGTTTGACAAGAAAAGGTTATATTATGTTTTTTATAAGAGTAAATATATTTTACCAGATTGGGGTAAGATGTTGGAAAGTATAATGCCCTTGATCGTAGTTTAAGAAAGAAAACACAAGAGAAAGACAACGGTCAAGCGAGTGGTCATGAAGCAGTGAAAGAAACTTGTGTTAGCCACTAGCACTGCTTGCATATATTTTTGAAAATGATACCACGTGACTGTTTTTCACTTGTAGCACATATATTTTTTTTCTCTCTGGTCTGTGGAGCTAGACTTTGACCTGAGTTTTATCAGTAGAGTCTGAAGCCAGATCACACCAAAGAACCTGTGATCTGGTGTTCTTTGGCTAATCAAAGATCCACCTTTTGATAAAGTGGCATTTGGCCCTAGGGACAGAATGAAATGAAGCCTACATGAAATGCCCAGCCAGTCTCTGCCAAACCTCCTTCCAGGGCAAAAGTACTAAAACCTTTAAATGGATGAAAACACATCAGATAAAACATCAGACCCTGTTCTAACACTACGAGGGCTAAGCCTTCTATTCTGTTAAATTAAGAAAAGCACTGTTACTATTTCCTCCTTGCTTGCCAGTGTGGTTTCCTCTCCAGTAACATCTGTGACACCACAGAATTTTCAAGACCTAATTAGCGATGTTAGAAGAGAATGTTAGCTCACTAGGCAGTTTGGGGAATAATGTAATTTTTATATATATGTTTGTTAAGCATCTTGAATCCTCCTCATGTCCCCACAAATCTTGTGTGGTATCAGCTCTGGAATGCAAAAATCATCTAGGGAATTCTTCATGGCTAAGTTTAGCGCTAAAAAGCTAATGGCTTCAGTATGTTGTATTGTTTAGATGCGAGGTTATATTCCAAGAGCAGTCTCAGTTTCTTTCCTGGAAAACCAGTCCAAACACAGTTAGGGTGTGCAAGTTCCATTTTTGACTGCCCTCTGTTGGACCCTGGAAAGACCAGAACAATTTGTAGTAGCTTGGGTAAGATAGAAAAAGGCATTACCTCAGTTTTTCATTTCTGATTCTCTAATCACTAAAATATCTATCACCAGAAGAAATTTTAATTTCTTTAAAATTTTAATTTTTAGTTTTATAAATTGTTACATCTAGAATTTACTTTCCAACCCATGTTAATGGCTCTCTGCCTTTCTTCAACCCTTTTTAATCTCCTGACCTGTTTTCGATGGATAAGAAATTGCCTTTTGGTCATATTCCCACATCACTGAAGTGACTGATGAGTTTGGCCAGAATTCTGTGTCTTTAGAATAGAAGAGCTGAAATCTCCTATTACTGGCTACAGTTATGCCTAAAGAGACTGTGAAGAAAAACCAGAGCTGTGCAATCGGATGGATTTAAAAAAAAATGAAAATAATTACTGTCACTGGAAGTAGGTGGCCACCACTGTGAAACAGAATGTAAAAATAATTCTTTTTAGCTGTATGTATGCAACCAGGCCAAAAGAGATTTAAATCAATAATAAAGAAAAAAGTTTACTCAAATCCATTCTTCTATGACCTGTGCCAGATTCCAATAAAGAAAACAGATTATCAACAAATCTTGTAAAATCAGCAAAAGATAGAAACCCCTATCTCCATCTGCTTTCTTTTATCCAACCTTGATAGGCACCAGAACATTCAAACGTGATGATGTTAATAATGATAATCTGGGGGTTACAGAGATTGGTCCCCATAACACAGTAGCACCAGTTCCTCTGCACCTTTGCCAGACCAGCTGATATTTTAGCTGTCTTCTTTTGGGTAATCTGAGAAGGTTCACTAAATCTATAGTACAGAATACTGTTTTCCAGTCTCTCTTGCAAGGCTTCATGATGCTTTGTATGTACTTAGCATAACCTTTAAAAATGCTAATGAACACTGTGAAAGGAGGTAGCACTTTCAAAAAGAGCGTTGTGTCCTCTGAACTCTAGACAGATTTCTATCCATCACACCCTGCTGCTGGCTGCTACCTGGCAATAGTATTCTCTGGACAAAAACCAGTCGACTGTGTCAGCCAAACCACTTAAATATTGAAGCCACTGAGGCTAATGCAGTTCTTGCCTTATTGCTTTACCCCATCTCCTTAAAGGAGAAGGGAGGGAGCAACTTCATCCTCTGGCCTGAGAGAACTGCAGTGCAGTGCTCCAGTGCACACAGCACCCAGCCTTCTACTGCTGCCATGCACAACTGGCAGCAATCTCTTCACAGCCCTTTCAACGGTGCATGTCCTAAATGCTTTGCAATCCAAAAATTTTGGCAGACTTTGTCATACCCATAGGTTGCTATTTTGCTTTTGTGTGTCGGCCAACAGTATTTTGAACAATGGAAAGTGTGCTCCTTATGCAGCTGCTCTGTCACCATCCTCAGCTCCTGCCAGAGCTCCTGAAGTCGAGAGCAGCCCCTGCAGGTCCCAGGGCTGGGATCCAGGTTGACTTGTCATCTGTCTGCACTGGACAAGGGATTTTACTCCCATATCCCAAGTCCTGCACTGAGTACTCAGCTAGGGCTAAGAACTGAGCTAAGAGATACCATTAATAACCACAGATTTTGAAAGAGTTGAAGCAAAACATTAACTGATAAAAACCACCCTTACATAACATTTCTCCATGATAAACAAAAGGGACTCGATAGTAGAGAGAATTTTGGGGATGATTCAATAGCAGATCATAAACTCTCCACAAGCTATTTTTAACATCCTGTGTTTTGAAGCTGGTGCTATGTTTCTAAGAGTTGTGCATTTAACGGATTTAATATTATACATAGAACTGAAAAATTAGTTTGTATGAGAAAGACACGTTTTCCTACCTATGCTGTTTGATTTATGCTGAGAACAGTTACAGTTCAGTATGGAAAATGAGAAGAAAACATTGTAGGTCTTCCAATGTAATACACCTGCCTTGTCTTTCCTTTCTCTAAGTCAATTTAGATAGTGCAGAATGTGAACCCCTATTGACATATAAGCAGAAGTATAATATGGCAATGAAACTGGGAACGTAAGCATTTATAAAGAGATTATCTACTGTCTAATGCAGGATATTTGTAACAATCAAAGAAAAAATCGATGCGAGCTCATTTTGCTAAATATACTGTCATTTTCTACTAGCAAGACATCCTGCATTTTGCTATTTTATGGCCACTGGTGCTATTCTATCATTCTGTAGAAAAAATAATCTATATAATTGTCCATTTCTTTCTGTGGAAAGGACAAAATATGCTCTCCCCACTAAAGTAAGCTAGATTAAGACTGTATATTTAAAAAACACCAACACATTCCCTTCTGATACTGGCTGAAAACAGCAGCAGGCTGCACCAACCATTACCAATGCTTTTACATTTCAAATATCATATATATAACAACTGTAGCTGACAATGGTAGCTTAAATCAGTTATGTTATATACTGAAATAGAAAATCAGAAGTACATAAAGGAACAGAAAAAACACCAAAAAAAATACAATCCATAAACTGCATTCGAATGCAACAAGAAAAGATTAGGCTTTACGATGAGAAAGACCAAGCAGAATATGAATACTAGCAACTTTTTTAGTAAACGTGCACTAGGAATGAAGAGCTTTGGGCATAACACAAAAGTTGCTTTGTAATGACAACATTTCTTTCAGCCCAAGGTGAATTTGATGCTAAAATACATTTCTGTGTAGAATACTGTGGTTCTTGTAAAAACTGAGATAATCATAATGACTCTTTAATTATTAGCTGAGGCTTATGACAAAATATGTCTACACCGGGTGTTGCTAATAGCACCCGGATGATGTAGGTCTTTGTTCTTTCCACACAGCTCAAGCCACAGGAGGGTAATATTGACCTTATTTCAAGGAAGAATTATTCATGTCGCTTCTTTTAGTCATAGAGGCTGTTCACCCAGTCATGCCTGACTGAAATAGAAAGGATGGATTTACAAATTCAGTGCCAGACACACTGAGTTGACAAAGTACTTTATTTAATCTGTAAAATTAGTTCCAGAGCTACAAAAGGCAGAGGAAGAGATAGATTGAGCATGCCCGCTGGAAGAACTCTAATATTATTTAGGACCTCAAGCAGTCACCTGTCAACTTCTATAGTCTCTTCTCCTCTGCAGACTATTTTTTCTTTAACCCTAATATTATCTATACACTTGTCTAGTCACGCTACTCTATTAGCAATTGTTTTTTCTTTCAACTTTTACTATCATCTCTGCACTACCATCTCTCATACAGGCCAGCCTCTTGCTTCTCTCAGGTCCTTATTTTTCTTCCTGAACAGAACCTGACATTCTTGAAGATGCCTTCATAGGATTGCTCTCTGAAAAGTACACTTGTTCCCTACCCCATAGTCACCCATCCTTCACTTTTCTTTAAACTCCAAGGAAAGAAGGTGGAAAATCTGATGTGTCAAGTTGACAAAGGAAAGGCGTGTTTAAGCAGAGAACTAAATTCAGGATATCTATAGTCTTCACAAGAGGACATCCTTCATGTCTTTCAAATCCTTTTCCCCTCTTCCTTACGTCCATTCTTACTGATACATGGAATTTAGCCAGGGAAAGTACTTGTAAAATAAATGGTCCAAATTATAAGGAGTCAAAATCTTTTCAGTTCTAAGTGTCAAATGAAAGATATCTCTGTCTAGCTGATAATGTTTCTTACACTTGGGACGCAGGACTTGTGATAGCTCAGGCCATACATTCCTAAATTTCTGCTTGAATCTAGCCCTAAGAGAAGAAAATATGTTAACCTACTTTCATTCTGAGTAAGAATACCGATGCAGGAGGATAAATAATGTTCAACCACCGCACTCCTGCGTGTCATTCAGATTAGTCAAATCTTCCTATATACAAGAGCTTTAATGGATTTTCCATGGAGGTATTAGTCCAGCCAAGCCCTCTTCATCATCTGAGGTGTGCCTTCCTGCATAAAGCACCTTATTTTGCAGATGTATTTTCCGTGCTGTCCGCTTTCAGTAAGATGTGCTATGGGGCAGAGCACTGGGTGCCAGTCATCTTAATGTTTATGAAGTGACTCATAAAGGTTAGTAAACGACAAGAATTGCTTGTTATGTCATAGACCATTACTTGTATTGACATTACAATAACTGGTGCTCCTACTCACATTTTAGTCCGATGTGACTGCTGGTTTTGGCAACGATACGTGAACTGTAATAGGTTTATGTGACAAGCTGATTTTGTAGAACCTGAGACAAGCTTATTTTGTAGAGCCTGAGAACCCAAGCAATCAAGGAATTAGCAGTGCTGCTTTTCTTTTATAGTCCACGTTCATATCGGTACAGTAAGTAACTAAACTGACAGAATGGCAGTATTTCACTTAAGTATCTTTCTATTTTCTCTCTTTTATGTAAGTGCATCCATTTCTATGTGTATTTCATTATCATTCACTAATATAGGAAATAATTGTGAGGCTGTTTTCTTTCAAATATAGCTCTGCATCGTTGACTTTTAATTTTGCTGTAGTTATGCTAAAAAAACCCCACAAATATGTGGGTTATGAATGGTCTTGTCACAGACATGTTTCTCCTGATGGCTTTTTGAGTTCAACACAGACTATTTACATGTAGCTTGTGGAATCACAGAAATAAGGGCAGGAAAGGATCTCAGGAAGTCACCCATTGCCTGTTCTGCTGTAGGACAGAGCCAAACAGCTAAACCACAGCTAAACAGATCCAAGTTCTCCCTTGCAGTTAACATCTAAGCCATATTCACATAATAGCCACTGGTGGCTGTTTACCTCAGCTTCAAAATCTGATCTATTTATAGATGCTGTGGCTTTTATTAGATGATGTGATCCATGCCGTGCCTTGTATGTGTAGCTCTTTTCATTCCATGCTCTTACTGCTCTTCCTTTCATAATGTTCTATGTCCTCTGCAGCTCTGAATTTCTGCATGTTGCAGCAGAAAGTCATTTTCACTGTCCCCCTACCCAGGCCATGGTTTACAAGTATTTTACATCAGCCTCTGTGCTCTCTGATAAATCCTCATCTTTCGCAACCCTAAGCAGTTATAAATAGCAACACATGATATCACATCTTGAAAAAGCCACAAAGCTTCCCAAGAAACCGATTGCCCTACTGAAAATGTAAGAACAAGGGCAAAACTAAACATAATGTACCAGGTAAGCAAGACATCCGAGACTTTCTTTCCTGCTTTCTTTCATTTGCAAAGCATTCAGACACAAGTGTCATTTCTAAAAATGACAAAGTTTGCTGAGGCTGCACAGGAGTTTCCCTGAAAAGCCTTTTGCACAGCGGGAACTCCACTGGGAGAGTGTGGCTTGGATGGTGGAAGTGCTCTCAAAGCTGGTGGTCTGTGTTTTAGCAATACATTACTCATTCATATATGGTTGGGTTTTCCTGAGGCATTCACCATCTTCGTAATGCCAGGTATTGTTAAAATTGCTGTGGAAAGGCATGTATGTAATTGCAGCAACTATACAGAATTTATCCACAGCGAAAGGTGCAGCACGGGGGGAAAATTCTACTCCCCGAGCAGGAATTTTGCCAGTGTGTCTGAGATTTCGTCGCCATGACTGCTGTTCCCTTGAGTCTTACAGATGAGGTAGAAAACTATTACTAGCTTCACTTCCAAAGGGGAACATCAGACAATGAGCAAATTGCTCTAGAACTGTTCTTGAGCAAGTCTCGGTAATAACCCCAGCTCATTGCCCTAGAAACCTTGTCCTTTTCTGTCCGAATAGCATTAGCAAATTCTACACTTTCAAAACTTGTGTGCTGGTTGGGGTTTGTGTGTTTGGTTGGTTGGTTTCCCTCTGGGTGGGAGTTATCTGGTGCAATGTTCTTACACAATATAATCAACAGTGAAGGCTAACTACAGTAATCCTAGGGAGAAGAGCCTGATGGCATGGAATAGAGTTAGAATAACCAGAAAGGGCTCAGATCTGAAATATATTTCAAGTGCTCCAAATCCACAGGGTCTTTTAACCTATTAGCAGAAACTTAAACCATAGAACCAGAATCATTTTGGTTGGAAAAGATCTTTCCAATCACTGAGTCCAACTGTAAACCTAACACTGCCAAGTCCACGGCTAAACCATACTACTGCCTGCTTATAACAGAATTCTTCAGAGTCACCTGGACAGAACTTGTAACCCAAGTGCCCTCAAACTTGTAAAACCTTGCCCCATATAGAACATACCTCACAACAAATATCAGGAGTTCAGAATGAGAACTAGGATTTGATTTATACTACACAAATAGAAGCTTAGAAATATTCAACGATCAAGGTAGTAATTTCCAGATATACATCCCAGGCAAAAAAAAATCCAGACCCGTAGTCCATTCCCACTTTGCTCCTATGAGCAAAATTGCTCTGTGTTTTTAGCACCAAGTCTAAAACACAATGTATCAAAGATAAAAATTCTCCCCGTGATGTAATGGGAAGAGTTAATTCTTAGCACTCCAACTCTAAACAGTTAAGTCATACTAAAAATATTTCCAGGGATACTGACAGATGGCAGACACATATCTAATTGCCTGTTAGTGTAAGGACATGCGGATGAGCATGTTTCCAGCTCTTCACCATCAGGAAGTGATTGAGACAATATCCTAAATTCCAGTGATACAATCAGAATGGATGCAAATGCAGGACCCAATGCATATGAATTTGGCACCAACAAAATACTGAGTCTTTCCTCAGTTTGTTGAGTTCCTTTTCAGGCAAAGTTCCCATTTAAATTAACATGACCACTTTCAGAAGGGAAGGTCAGAACTGTAAGAGCTGTTGCACTGATCCTAAAGAGAGATCATGGCCCTTAAGTACACCTCGATCAGAGAGCTGACAGGTAAGAGATGACATAACACAGCTGATTGAAGAATATAGTTTTGGCAAAAGAAATTAGAGGCAGTGAATTAACTTGACAGATCAAAACAGAGGAAAGCACAGGAGGCCTGCTGAAGAATGGATGTCTTCATTATTGAATACTACTGCTAACAAGAACTTAACATATGACCTGAACAAGAATAAGTTAAATTCTTTGTGACTCAAGAGAAGACCAATTAACTTCATTAGGATTGCTTCTAAGAACGGTACTTTTAGAAGACGTAGAAAACTTCAGCTGAAACCAAAACCTCTCCTTAGCTTTGAAGGACCCAGAGGAGTTATGTATAGCAATCCTAAGAAGGAGCTAGATAAACACTCTATAACAAATGCATAGTGTCAAAGTAAAAGCAACCAGGAAATCTGGCCACATCATGCATTTCCAGGACTCGAGCTTAGGATGATGGAGACAGCAAGGAGCTATTTGCCCAGCTAAGCACATGTAGTGTAGCTTCCAGAAAAAGCCAACACTGAAAGGGAACGGAACTCATTGGAAGTATGGGTTGGGAACACAACTGTGATTCTAACTGCTACCAGGGGAAGTCTTAACGAATGCTGTTCTTCCTTGTTCTGCAGCTATTTACCTATGTACAGATACATATATATACCTGTCACAGCAGTATTGCTCTTAGGAAGGGAAACTAAAGCAGTGGTTCCAGAGCATTACAACATTTGGTAAGAAGTGAGATTTGTGCAGAAAGGGATTTGTGATTTTGAGAAAGAAAGGAGGTGACAGCACAATGTTTGCAGAGGATACCCATCTTTGGAGTGATAGGAGCAGAAGGCACTACGAGTATGCAATATGGCTGAGGGTACACAGTGTGATGGACCAATATTACACCTATTTCCTTGGCTCCCAGGTTGTAGACATCTCCAACACAAGGGCTTCTAGCCTTGCTCTGAGAAGGTCTCATCAATATGGATTTGAAACTGCCTATGGCATCCAGTGACTCATCTTATATAATGATTCAGTGTTGCAAGCTGATGGAGCTTAGCCAAACTTAGCAACACTGGAAAGTTTTAAACTTTTTATTTTTTTTTTTTACAGACAAGATTTTTGAGACTACCATCTAACCCCTCCACTCACAGATCCCTGCTCAGAGTCCACTGACCATCCCTTCCACAGATCTTACTGCAAAGTGCCTCAGTTTTGAAAACTCTTCTGGTTCCCACCGTGATTCCATTCCTAGCATGTGAATGACATAGCTACAGCTTTCTTCCTGGGGGACAACCCTCAGAGCATATGATGTCTTTGAAGCAAAGAACCATGATCAAATGATCAAATGTGAACTTAAAAGACTGGCTGATTTTAGAACCACAAAGTTTATGATATTTGCGTTGCAAGGTAAAACTCTGCATAACCAGATACTGGGTAATGTAGGTTCAGTGGAAGCTGTGCTACCCATGTCTAACCATTTATCTCCCTATTACGCTGCAATAATCATATTAATGTTACTCAGGGACATGCCTCCTGAAAGTACAGGCAGGCTTTGTGTGATAGATTGCTGATATTCATGCAGAAAAGCAAGACCACCAAACCTTTGCACTTGTCAATATTTGTACTCCAGCAGTTGGTGACTAATGGTTTAACACATTGATTCTTGTTGCCACCCTCCCCCTGTCTTCCAGGAAAAATAAGATTCAATTTCCCAACTCAGGGGATTAGGAAAAAAAATCAAAAACTGCAGGCCAGCCTCAGCCTCCAAAATAAATACTCTGTATTCTCACAAAGTGCTTTACATCCAAATACACTCCAGGCTTTTATTAAAAAAAAAAAGACCAAAAATACCCCACCCACTACCTGCAGCAAACCCATCAGGGACAGCAACGCCTATTTTAGGAGCAAAGCCTCAGTGTTTTGCCTGGGTCCTCACAGGAGGTTTCTACTTGAGCAGGAACAAGATCACAAGACTTCCAGACTCACATTTCAGAACCCTGTCAGCTAGGTCAGTACAACCTACCCAGTATTTTCCCACCAACCTCTCGCCTGCAGGTGTTTGCATCCAACTTGCAGCCATTTCTTGGCAGAGATGGACAGGTGAGATTCAAGCAGCATGCTTAGTAGTGAACTATCACCTCCTGCCTCTCTGAATAGCACTGCATCAAATTAGAGGAGCTGCCTCTCACTACTTCCAGTAAAGTAAAGGATGAAATAAACACTAACCAATTTTATCCTGTGTATGAGCATGGTCAGCACAAGCATACTTGTGCTTGCAGAGGGTCAAAGACCTGGAGTTCACCTCCTGTGACTGCCAAGATCAGGCCTGGCCTTCTCACCCACTGAGCTTAGCATATATCATTACAGATCATCTAACTCCTGATTATGAAAATGGCTGTTTCTATTAAGTAGGAACTCTTTTCTTGGCAAAACCAAACAGACCCATGTTGCATTAAGCAGGCAGTCACATTTCGTGGCGTGCCAGGGTGGAATTCTCCAGTAATTAATATTTGATTTTCTTGATGACTCTCTGAAAGTAGGCAGTTTCAGTTTCACATTTTATATCTCTCTGTTTGAAAACAAAAAACAGACATGAGATGGGGAAAATAAATACGGCCCACAGAATCATTAAATTCTCTTATGCTGTGAGTTTTCTGCCAAGGCCATCCACACAAATAGAAGCAAAGGAAGGATACTGACAGGGAAGTGATGCTTCTGCAGACTCTCCCTTTAAAAAACATTGTCTCTGCCAAAAAGTCTTAGCACAAATTTTAGTTCACGATAAGACTATGGCAAGATGATAGCAAGAGTGGTTTGTGTCCCTTCAACTCAAGGGTCAAATTTCGTAGGCCTGGTATTGCCAAGAGGTCCTGTGTGAAACCTCTTCCCCCAGCCCATGCACAGTCCCAGGGACAACTGATGCATTTCACATAAGGGTCCAAGTAAAATCCACAGATGTTAGAAGCCAAAACTGGAACTCTGAACATCCCATCTCCTTCAAGAGTGTCTTCAGCACTGGGCTGCAGCAGCACAGATTTTCAGCCTACATATACGGAAATCACTTACAGCTTTGCCAGAAAGATAGTGCCTGTGAGCACATCAGCCTTGTCCCTCAGTGGACCACAAAGATATAATTATTCCTAACATTGGGTGTTGGAAGTTTAAGGTCCCTTCCAACCCAAACCATTCTATGATTCTAATGCTAGATTTATGACTTCTAAGATAGACATCTTAAACTAGAAACAGCAACAATTAGCTAAAAGTCCTCTGTAGGAACTGCAAAAGTCTGGTCAGGTAGCAGAGTGAAAAAATTAAGGTACGTGAAGTGGCAGAAAGCCATTGGTCATGCTCCAAGATGATAGGGTGCTTTAGTTAAAACACAAAATACCTGACTCCTTGAGCAGTTACAAGATATTGCCAAAGTAACACCACAATTATTTATTCAGATGATGTTCCTTGGCTCTCCTTTCAGGAAAACTGCCAGAAAAATAAATGAAGTATTCACTGAATCAACAACCCAGAAAAGACGCTTAAATTTCTGAAGTCAGAATATGCAACATGCTTCATTTAACTAAGCAACACAGATAAAGACTTGATTTCCTTTAGCTTACCGAGATCACTTTTTACCATTTAAATGTTAACATGTTTATTTAGAATGAAAACAGTTAAATAGTGTAATGAGTTATGCCAAAACAAGAACAGGCATCAAAAAATAATCTTTTTATTTCCATCTATGAGAAATAGTTTCCTCACCCATTTCTCTCTTTCTTATTGGTGCTACTTGGGACAGTTTAGCCTCTAGTGATTTTGCCACATAATTTATTATACACAGGGGATACTGAAGTTGGTCATTACCTTTTAACTGCCTGGGTATTTTTTTCATTAAAGACATACCTAAGCGTCTGGGTTGTGGGCACAATAAATATGAATAGGGGGCAGTAGTTCAGGGTTCATCAGTCATCATCAGTGTGAAAACACACAATGTCCAAAGCGGGGCAGCTTGAAGTATGAGGTTTGGGTGCTAACAACTGCTGCCTTGCATGGAAAATGTGTGGGAATACTCTAAGACTGACTTGCCTTGGGTCACCTTCTGGGAGATGGCCAGCAGTGGAAACCAGGTCTCACAACCTTTACTGTCAGGATCCATCAGCTTTGTCAGAATTCAGGCAAGAAGTACAGGAGAGGCTCTGGGAAGGGTGGAATGGTGGGGATGGCAACCATGGGGAGCTAAGTGGGGAGGATGATTTAAAAAAAGGCCTGTTTTTAACTGTCATGTGTGTGTTGCTGTATGCTTGAAGTAAAAGAGTCCCTGAGACAGAAAGGTAGTACACCCAGTTGCTGTCAGAGTCACTGCTGGAGTGCTAAAACACTTGCTGGCTAAAGTCATGTAACTGATCATCCGACAGGACAACCTGTTTCTTAATGCCTAAAGCCTGCCTGTTGCAAATCATATGAAGACAAGTTAAATTACAATGTACCTTGTCTACAGTTTGTGTGTTAGTTAAGTAAATTAGCTCATACCTATAAAAATAGTAACATAACTCTATCCCCCTGCCTTTTTCCAGAGGAAGTGTATACCTTTGGCAACAATATAACCTTGTACATGATTTTCTGTAACTGGTGTCAAATGAAACTCATAAAATTGTCTCATTAAACCTGACTAACATTTGGGTCTAAAGGACTCCAAATTAAGTGTGAGCCAGTTTCTCTGTAAAAGACTACAAACAATGAGAGAAAACATGAATAGAGAAGTTTTGAAGAACCCTAACTTACTTTCTGTTGCTAAGGGATACACTTCCTTGGTATACCCCCGTGTTCTCTGCAAGTCTGACTCACAAATCTGGCTTTCAGTAAATAGTGAAAGCCCAGCACTGCTGAAAACAATGTAGGAAGGGTTAAAAATAAAATCAAATAACATGCAAATGAAATATTACTTTATGCACTCAGCTCCAGACACTAGACAGGGTGGTTTACTTCTGAAGTGCTCTCTATGGGCTACATAAGGCACCTGGAAAATGGATGTTGAGGCAGCCTGAATGTTGTGCCATTTGGAAAGTGATGTTTTTACCGCTCTGCTCCCCCTTCTATTGCCCAAACAGCTCCTTGCTATTTGTGTCCCTTTTTTTCCTATTTTCTTTTTTCTCTGCAGCAAATGCCATTGCCAAGTATCTTTCTCCCACGATATCTCCCTGTCCCTCTCACTTTTCATAACCTCTACTTGTTACATGGAATGGTTTCAGAGACACAAAGGTTAAGGCCACAACTTACCCAAGTGATTTCCACTTTTGGATGTCTCTATATGGGGTGTCTGAAACTAGTGACATCTTGGGGATGGAGGTTTTAGTTCCCAGGAGGTTCAGAGAAAGCCGTTGGTGGTCATAACTTCTAAAATTAGGAATTACTTCTGAAAATTTTCACTATTCTGCTTTACCCTAAGGGTCACTGTGGGAGGAAAATCCAAAGTCCTAATGCTGGTTTTGGTATTTGCTGGATAGATTACAGAGGAAAGTCATAACCTCCTCCTTCCTTCATATATGCTTACATATTTTGTGCCCATAATTGCATGATCCTCTCCCTCACTTTGTTATGATCCCACCAGCATGACCACTGGAATGGCTGGCTCTGAATTTCCTATTGTATTTCACTGAAACTATTTATGTGAGTGAAGATATTAATGAGTTCAGAGACCGACCTTAACCAGCCAATTCAAAATAACTTCAAGTATGGAGCCTACATCCTCCAAACTGCACAAAAGGTCTGCATTTTAAAGCCAGTATAGAAATAATGACTATTATTGCCTATATTATCTGTACAACTCTATAGATTAGTAATCAAAATATACAACTTGAAAATCAGAGATAATTATGTAAGAGAAGCAATCCATTGTAATAAATGAGGAAAAAAATACTGAGTAGGATTTTCACCATTTGTCCATCTGAAAAGCATGCTAAGGGAAATTTTCCCACTATTTTCAGAAGGTTGTGTGCAGAGATATTAATCCTCTGACTCACACGTCGGTAAAAGGTCAGTGGTCTTTTCATGTACACACATTAACAATTACATTATAACAAAGTTAAAAGAAAATCCCCATTGGGGCAGGATAATAAAAACCGGAAAAGAAATGTGAGTAATAAGGGAAGAAAAAAAAAATAATTAAAGGAGCTAACTTTAAAATTAAACATTGTTTTTGATTATTACAACACAGGTGTTACAAGAGGAAAGTTAAAAAATAACTGGGATAATTTTTTATGCAAACACAGGAACTTTCTTCCAAATTTCCTATCCCAACTTATTTCCCCTTTGTTTGCCATTACACCTACTACTAAACTTCCTATTAAAACAAAAAATAAAATAAATTGCTATGAAGTCCTGTAGTTCTTGTTCAATCAAAAAATGCCACTGACTTAGGGGAAATCATATTTGAGCATGGCTTTGATCAAACTTATTCTATATTCCAGACTGCTGTTAAGTGGAGTGGCAGGAAACTGTACCAAGCAGATGGAAATTTGAGTTTGAAAGTGGTCCTTCCATAAACTACTCCTCCTAATGCACTTTACTCCTGAGGGGTACCCATGCTAAGCAGCATTTTGTTCGTCCGAGTTAAAACATCTCTTAAGTTAGGAGTCTTCTTATGTTTCCTTCTGTGCTGCTGCTTGCAGTTGAGTAGAAAGGGCTACAGGTTTAGAGAAGATTTTATATTACATGTAGTTAATTTAGCCATGTTTGTTATCAGGTTTAAAAATGCTAAACACTGGAGTATTTCATGTAAAAAGAATACTAATGACTTTAGGAAAATAATGTGAGAGGTGTTTCTCTCAACTTGGAATCCTGACTGAAGCTACAGTGTATCAGTATTGTTGGACTAGATCCTACTTCCCCTTTCAGAACACACTGAAGAGATCTTCTTTTTAAAGGCTACACCTCTAATGTTGTCTTACATTTCCTACCTAGACAAGTTACATAACAGCTTTACATGAAAAAATTGCCCCTGGATTAAAAGCTGTTGACTGAGGTTAACTGGTATTTTGCTTCTGGCTTAAACAGTTGACCAGTTGACCTAGAAGAAGCATTTGCTCCAGTTTCTAAAAGCTGAATCTAATTTCTCTGTAACTGTACATGAAGCTGTTGCATTAGTGGATGGACACCAGAGATAGTCCTCAATAATGGCAGTAATCTGTTCCCTATTTTGAGGTAAATGATTCCCACATTCAGAAGATGTGATTACAGTAGCATATAAAGGCAGAGAAATTCACATCATCTCAGTAAACTATGCTACTAAATTTAAACACTCTCCTTTGTGCCAAAGAGATGTGCTGAATTATATGCACACAACTAGGAAAAAGGCTGAGACATATATAGGAACTGAGTGACTTCCATGTATATGAAGGTCTATCTTTAGATCTTAGATATTTCATAAATCAGAAAGAGGATGATTAATCATTGGCATTATCCTTTTCAAGAACGATCATGAGCAGGACCTCCCATCCTGAAGAGTCTGACTAACAAACCATTGTCCCATTTAAAGTTATGGGGAGTCTCTGTTGCTGAAAGTGCAGTTAAGGCCATGTGGTTGTGAAAACTCTCCTGTGTCCTTCTCCCAGCCAATGAGCTTTTGTTAGCTCTTCAGTCTCAGCAGTTTCCTATGCACCCACTCTTCAATACGTATTGTTCTCACTATCTGCTGCTTCTGTCACCTACCATGAAATTACAGCAGTACTGCCCTTCCCAAATCCTGAAGCACACTGTCCTACACACACTGAATCTCAGTGACTGAGATTAGAGCATGGAGATTTCACTTGCAACTCAGTGGGATGAAAAGTTCCATACATTTACACAATGACATCCTCCTACCATGACGATCATCAGGGAAAAGATGCACACAGAGAAAATGTTCACCTGCACACTCGATACAACTAGCAAAGAACCCAAGAAGATATCCAAGTTTTAAATACTTAAAATTAGGAGACTTACAACCATTCAGAGAACACTTCAGCTCTGTTGTCACAGTAACAAGTAGCAGCAATACCAAATCACATTTGCAGTCTCTCAGCATAGTATTCAACAGAGTATATCTGAATGCTTTCCACTGCTAGCACATGAATGAAGGATGTTAACTTAAATGAGAAGTAGGGACACAGGATTACGCTGTCATCTCTTACTTAATATAAAAGCAACACAGTGAGAAAAAGTACTTTCTGAAATATAACACACAGCATATTCTGTAATATTCTGCTGTGATTCAAGGCAATTCAAGCTTAATCAAACTTTAGAACTCTGATCGTTCACTTGCAAAAGTTGAACTTGGTTGTTTGGGATTTTTAAAAAAGAAGAAATCTGTGACTATTGATATAATTAAGAACTATTCAGCAGGTTGCTATGGGAATTTTTTTTTCAGCTAACCCAATACTTCCTCAGAGGCTTCAGTTACTTAATGGTTCATTGGAAGTAGAAGGTAAGTCTTATATTTAAGAATCTGCCTGTGTGGCCTTTTTAAGAGAGACAAAATATTTACCCTCATTAAAAACAAAACTAAACAAAACAAAACACCACCAAACCCCCCCAAACAAAAGTGTCTTCTATCCTGGGTTTACAGAAAAGAAGTGAACTTTCTCTTACATTTATCAGGTACTTGGAGGGAAAAGTAAAGTAATAAGAATACTAAAGGAGGAGGAATCCCAATCTACATGGACTGAGTGGCTGATTTATTTCTTCTCTTTGCTTGCATCATTTAATTGTGATTGCTTGTTAGAAACACTCATCTCAGAGGAGGAATGTTTGCTGCCTCTGACTGGTTTTCTTGTTAAGTTATTGCACCATCTACTTTGGAGACCTGAAAACAAGCATGTTCGCTTTGTAGCATGGTCTACAGGAAGCAACGGAACTGAGTTTGAAAATATGTTTTCTCAAACAGATACTGAAAGTGGCGTAAAGAGGCAGAAAAGCCCCTAAAATGTTTGCCATGCAGATTCAGAAAGAAACCGATGGGGATTTTTTTTTTTCTACTTTAGAGAAATTTATCTTTTTTTAACAACCATTCCTTCTAGCATGCTTGTCCAATACCTCACAGCAGCACACAACAGTGCTCTGAACTGTGTACATCCTTGTTAAATATCGTTTAGATAAGACTTGCTCCAGCCAACCACACTGTTTCAACGTAAATGTGGATGAATGTCACTGACAGAGCAGCACCTAGCCCTACCCCTGCTCTTTCTGGCCACTGAAATCTCCTTGAATGCTGTCTGTTCAAAAGTGAAAACTATGTCCCAAGGCAACAGAAATCTTTAGAGCAGCCTCAGGTAGACATGGAATCAACAGCTCAGAAGAGAAAGCAACAAGAGCTAATGTGGCCACAGCTACCGGGCCAGAACAGTACAGCCTAAATTCCACTTCAGTTCCCATATCTGAAGCTTCATGTAGGCTGGAACTAAGTTTATAGGCACTTCCTAGACTACTCACACCTACATCAATTCTTCTTAGTGCTCAAATATGAAAGGAGAAAAATATCAGTTTGATTACTCCCCACGTGGACTGTCTGCTTGTTTTCACCAACTGTATTTCAGTCTGTTCCTTTTGATGTTAATTAATCACAATAACCTTGAATGTGTTACAGAACATGTTTAAGATGAACTGTCATTGTTGGGGCCTGTGCAGATCTGATTTTTATTATCATCCTGCCTAAGCAGTCATCTTTCTAGGATATTTCACCCCTTTGATTTCTCTATGCTCTAGCACTGGACTTCAGCAAGATGTAATTCACTTTTCTGTCACCTTTCCCTCCCAAGTCCACTCTTTGGCATTAAAAACATCCCATATCAGTTGTAGGGAAGAATACGCTCCCAGTACTGAAGTTGCATCCAGTACTGCTGTAACAACAGCAGCTTCAGTTGCCAACAAAGTTTGGCATGATTTGGGCAAGGAATACTCAAACAATTTACTGTTTGCATAGGTATAAAGGAGAGAAAAGCTGTGTGCAGTGTGGTGTCATATCACCTACAGTTAGCCTGAGATTTCAATCTTGCCTGTAATAACAAGGTCAATTTTAGCTGATGTTTTCAAATAGAATTCTTGAAGAGGTGACTTGCAAATATCAATTTCAGTGCTTGCTTAAAGTAGTTCATGCCAGCTATGCAAGAGTTAAAAACAAAGTTCTAATCATACAGAAAGAAAAAAAAGAAAAGAAAAAAAGAAAGCAAAGTCCATTGTTAGCAGGGAGAGGCAAGCACAAACAGCAGTTAGCAAATGCTAAATAGGACATGCAAAAAGACTTCTATCATGCAAACAGGGATAATTACAGGGTTACAGAAATTCCCACAGAGTAGCAGACAAATTTGTAGAGTCATATTGCTTACAAGGACTACAGAGAGAAGACCTCTTCTGGTGCAAGAACGGAAACGTGGACAAGAACAGAAATGACATGTCAACTGACTTTTAAAAAGAGTGCAACGGGCATGCAGTAGTATTGCAAGGATGATGAGCTGAAACTAAAATTCTAGTCTGTGTTTAAAAGAGGGTATCATCAGAACTGGCAAAAGCAATATTTCTGGCCCTTTATTCCAAGGCCCCATGACGGTAGCTATGAAAACTGACCTCCAGTATTAACCCTAACGCACCTACCAGGCTCAACATGTAGCCTTTCATTTGCTTCTGTCCACCCTTTTCTTCTGCTGCTTCTTTTGTTCTAAGAGAGTTTTTAACTCTCCACCATTGTTAGACTGGCATCTAGAGAGAGAAGAGTGCCAAGTGAAGTGCCAGAGCACAGATAGACAAGGCAAAGGCATCACTGTAAAAACAGAAGATGATGCTATTAAGGTGAGAAAAAGAAAAGAAAGAAAAGAAGAAAGAAAAGAAGAAAGAAAAGAAGAAAGAAAAGAAGAAAGAAAAGAAGAAAGAAAAGAAGAAAAGAAGAAAGAAAAGAAGAAAGAAAAGAAGAAAGAAAAGAAGAAAGAAAAGAAGAAAGAAAAGAAGAAAGAA
>JANHFX010018834.1:4962-37985 GCA_027560015.1 Chloroceryle amazona | reverse complement strand
TATATCATGGCACTAAGGGCCATGTCCAGTCTCTTTTTAAAAACCTCCAGGGATGGTGAATTCACCACCTCTCTGGGGAGGCCGTTAAAAAGTGTTTTCCAGGTTGGAGTTATAAAAGCCATAGATTTTAAGCTGTAATGTTGTGACCAGTTTTATTACCTGACAGATACTACAGCCTCTTTTTTTTTTTTTTTTTAAATCAGAGTTTGTCATAGCTGTTTTGGATATTGCTGTTCTCTGTCATAAGATTGTTTCAGCAAGCCCTTGATAAAAATGGAATTAAACTGAGTTTGCCTAGTGTTTCTGAAAGTCAAAAGAAAAGAAAAATTAAAATACAAAATGATTAAATTATCTAAACAGATACATTCTTCTTGGAAAATTCTGGTTTTAAAATTAAACATTGTAAATCTAACAAGGGAATATACTGAACATAAGAAGGTAACCCAAATTCTGATTTTTTACTTCCATTCAAAGATTTGGATAACAAGAAAAAAAAACAAGATGCTGGAGTTTCTTTTGGCTGAAGGTTACATAAAATTATACACTATATTCTTCTGGTCTTGGAATACTAACTGTGAACAAAAAACATCCTAATAATGCCTGTTCAGAGAGTTGCATCTACATGTAGAGTTGTTTCTGCATATAATGCAGAAATAAAATGGCTGTATAGTCAAAGAAAGAGAAAACATGAAAGATACTTATTAGGCTTTGACTTTATTAGACCAAGATAGTACTTCAATGTAGCCATTAACATGGTAGGTAACTCTGAATTCCTTTGGTATGTAGAACGCAAAGGGAAAGTTATTATTTGCAGTATTTTAAAATTAACAAAGTAAATGAAGGGGAGTTAT
Organism: Chloroceryle amazona; assembly: GCA_027560015.1. Classification (NCBI taxonomy): domain Eukaryota; kingdom Metazoa; phylum Chordata; class Aves; order Coraciiformes; family Cerylidae; genus Chloroceryle; species Chloroceryle amazona. The sequence goes on along the minus strand of JANHFX010018834.1, from coordinate 37,134 downwards.
CAAATCATAAGCAAAGTTTAGAGAAAGAATAAATAAATAAATAAGGTATAAAATAGGGTGCTAGTTCATGTTGCAAAGAGAAAATAGTTGGTTTTCTTTTAAAAAAATCAGCTGTCTCTCTGGCTGCCCTTCCTACTCATAATTGCTTCCCAGGTGATTCTGCTTTACAATTCCCCAAATAAATCCAAATGTGATGTCCTGAAGTCCAGTGTCCCTATTTTACAACTTATTTTGCAGCCCTTTTTCTAATCCTAGTCTTGATTGTCTTCTCTTGTACTCTATAGTTAGTTTTTTTCTCCCCTTATAAGACTATTTTTACCTATTTCTGAAGTAAGCAAGTCCACTTGCAGTTACATTCTTCTTTGTCTTGATCAGGTGGTTTCATTTCTTCCTATCAGTCCTTCTTCAGATAAGGTACCATGATCAAGGAGGCTGAACCTTTAAAGGCAACTGATCTGCTGAATGCACTTGCTCATAGCCAGGGCTTTTCTCCTAGCCAGAAGGATTGGGAGGGATACCAGCACCATCTGGGGTTATACCCCCCTCACTCTTTCCCTCAGAATCCCATCCCAATCTTTGATCAGCTTAAGGTTTCCACTGGTCACATTATTACCACTCACATGAGTGAATAACATGAAGTAGCAGTTGTGAAGCTGAACAAACAGCAATTGCTCTGTGAAGCTATGGGTCTGGGCTCCAGGCAAGAACACTCCAAAACTATGTCTGACTAGCAGACAGGAAACTGTGCCATGCAGGAGGGAGTATCTAACTGCTTGTACCTCTCTAAGGCACACTATGGACAGCTGTGTCACTTTTTTAACAGTATGCAAAAGTACAGTTAAAGATTGCTCCTGCTGCTAAGAATTTACCATCATCATTTGTCATTTGTAGGAAAAAAGCTCATATGCATGTACTTGATTATAGACATAGTGGTTTATTCTACCATAGCTCCCAGCTGGACTTAAGTTTTTTGTGTGTTGGATGCCAAATTTTCTTCGCTAAATCTTCATGAATGAATAAATAAATAAGTTGATTGATTAGAGAGCCGCAGAACCATGCATAATTTTTTCCAGACAAAATGAATGGAAATATATTAATTTGTCTTAATATCTGCAAAAAAAGTCATTATTTGAAAGTTAAAAGCCAATGAGTAACCTATCATTTCTTCTGCCTTAAGAAATATTTTATTATTGGAAGAAAAAACTTCCGTCCCTTAGGCTGGAAAAAATCCACTTACTGTTTTAATGTTCTGTTTAATTTACTTCTTTCAGAATAATGTTGTTAAATAAGCCATATTTGTCAACTTATTACACTGTAATTTATCATTCTGATACATGCCTCATACTGAAGTTTAACAAAGACAGTGATTAATTTGAGATCTTAATTATATGCCAGCCTTACTTTAGTATTTTTCTTATATTTTCAATGTCATTTTTCATGAAAAAAAAAAAACCAAACAAACCAAACATACAAGTCTTGAAAAAAATTCCCCAAGAGATTCTGAGGTTTTCTTTGTGAACTTACATTCTTCAGCTACTGGACTGTCATATTATTAAGATAAGTACAATAGCCTGAGAAAATAAAATCTTAAGGCAATCTAACTTAAGTTTTACATTTGGATCCCATGTCTAGACAGGTAGTGATAACTGTAATCCAGTATAGTTAAAACAGTATTGTGTGGGAGCTAATATACTGCTCATTAAAGTATGAAATTAAATGCAGCTCCATGTTTATAAGCAATTGCTTCTTTCATGCTTCTCATAAGTTAGAGCTCAATGAAATTTTGAAGCAGTAATGCACAATAGCAGACTTTGAAATATCAATAAAGTTCATAAAAATGGAGCTACTGATAGCTGACACTTATACCTCTAAAACTGCATGGCTGAATCCCACAACCTGCATTTGGTATTTGATGGAATTTTGGCTTTGATTTCTGTAATCTTTTGATTACGGAACTTCTGTATCAATGATATCAAAATAACAGAGATATGCAAGAACAGGTTTAGTATGCTCTTCATGAAATCTTAAAACCTCTTTAATAAGAAAATAGGAACTTAACAGCTGGAGAGGTTTATTCATGATGAGAATATGAATCTCAATAATACAGAACTGTAACCTAAAACCAGACTCATTTTGTCATCCTAACAGATTTTCAAAGTTTGCCAGTTTTCCATGTGTTAAATTTATAGTTCATATTTGGACTCTTAGATCCATCATGATATTCATACTGTTCAGCATTTAGTAGCTCCTGTTAAGTTCAATACAAATTACATGACATGTAAAATGCTTGGGATTAGGTGTTTGGGTTTTTTTTTGTTTTCACATTTATAAATTAAGGATCTAGTTATGTCAGTCACTGACACTGTCCAGAATGATACCATTATAACCAGTTACCTGTGATTATAATGACAATATTATTTTAATAGGAAGAGAGGAGTAATTGTTTACTCAGCAGTGCAATACTCCACCTTTTAAAATCAAATAAAATTTGTTAGAGGTTCATTCTGAAATATATTTGCTTTTTTTATCAATTCTTAGCAGACAATTGCTCATTAGTTCATGAGGTCATTCAAGCAAACCTCAGTGTAAATTTTGACAGCTTTGAGAACAGATGGATAATAATGCAATGAATGGTTAGTAAAATGTCTTAAAATTTGGAAAAAAGGAAAAAAATGTTAAAATAATTCAAAACAATTTTATCTACAATAAAATGTTAGTTTTGTGGCTGAAGGAGCCATTCTGCTTTGGTAATTCTGCTTTTCTGTTGATGACTCCCTACCTGAACAACATAAAAAAAAAAAAAGGGCATTCCTTTGTCAGATGGTTGGCAGCAGGCCACTAAATCTATGGAACATAAGTTGCATGTTATAGCTAAAAATTAATTAGCTAAACTGCTTATCTAAGATCCACACAATATATGTAATTGGAAAAGCTGTCCCAAAATATTGACACAATTAAAAAACTTGGGTATTTTTAAATGCAGCTCTATGTTAGAAATACTTTAAACTCCACAGCTAACATTTCTTTTAAACAAAGAGGTTTATCCAAAGGAAAAATCGTAATGAATTTTTGATACATTTTTGATCTGAAACCCTAGTGGTTTACATACATTCAAAACATCAGATTATTATATTATGACACTTAATTTCTATTATTCATTTTTTTATATAATGGCAGTGGAATCAGTAAGTTCATAAAAATATAAGTTCAAGTTTTGGTTTAGAATTCTTATACCTTCTTTGTTTTTGGTTTTTGTCTTACATTGTGTAGTTTCCCTGCTACACAACAGTATCTCAAGTGAACAGACCTGATATCAGAAATCAATCCTACTGCTTCTACTTAAAAAGTAGAAGACTAAAGGACTCCCTTAAATATTTATTGTATAATTAAAGAAGAAATAAATGCATTAGCATCACAATTAGTTAGCTAGTTTTAAATTGAATTTAGCATTTCCTTTACTGTTGTGTTAGTATAAGAAATGTGTTCTTAGTTCTTTTAGGACCGAATATCATTTCCCCTTGCAGCATTTAATTCCTAGTCTCTCTAAGAGATAATCAAAACTGTTGCAGTTAGTGGCAGTTGTAGAGGTGACTTTGTGAAAAAGAATAGCCACCATCTGGGAAATTATTTCAAACCATAGGCTAAGAAAGCACCACTAAAATATGGCTTCTCAACAGGAGCGCTCTTGACTGGCTCTGAATTGGTGATGTAGAAATGAAAGCCTCCGCTGTAAGCTTATTCCTTTCAGCATCCTGTCTCTCTAGTTTACTAGTTATTAGTAAGTAGACGGATGACAAGAATAAGATGCTTATAGACAAATAATGTTGTACAAAACAAAATGCTATGTCATCTTTAATTACAGCGTAGCATTGCTCAATTCCGTACTTGTCACAAGAGCTCTTATTGCAAGCAATAAGAACGCTTTATGCTGGGCATGAAGCATCTTCATGTGGAAAAATTTTCTATTCCCATCCATAACTCTGCTACTGTCACATCTAAAATACATTCCAACTTCACATATTGTTGAGGTGCAATGAAATACAGACTCCTTATACATTTCTTTTCCAAGGTTCTGCAGTCACTTGAAAGGGGCTTATTCTGAAGCCTTCTTTATCAACTGAATAAATTTATTTACTATTCATAGAACACCTTTGAAAGTACAGTATGAAATAATATTTAATAAACCCAGGAAAAATTGCTCAAACCAAGGAGCTAATTGGACAAAGGAAGTCAAAAGAAAAAATTCTCAGAAGATGATAATAAAAAAGGAAACAGAAGCTAAGCGCTGTTAAAACAGATTTGGTTATAACCGCAAAATGGTGCAAAGACTTAAAAATATATAAATTAGTTTTGTTCATACTTCTTTTGTAAGCAGAAAAAAAAATGACAAATTCACTGAGCTGGTGATTAATTTTTCCCTATATTATTAAAGATTGACACAATCATAGTAAATCTCAAGTTGGAAGAGATCCATAAGAATCATCAAGTTCAACTCCCTGTTCCTTGCAGGACTAACCAAAATAATTATATGACTAAGTGCATTGTCCAGATGCTCCTTGAACTCTGACAGTCTTGGTGCCATGACCACTTCCCTGGGGAGCCTCTTCCAATGACCTACCACCCTCTAAGTGAAGAACCTTTTCCTAATGTCCAGTCTGAACTTCTCCTGATGCAATTTCATTCCATTGCCTTGTGTCCTATTGCTGGTCACTAGAGACAGGAGATCAGCAGTCTCCCCTCTGCTATCCCCCTTAAGGAATATACATACTGTGATGAGATCACTCCTCCAAGCTGAAAAGACCTTCTCCAAGCTGATCAAACTGAGTAACCTCATCTGCTCCTCTTAAATCTTGTCCTTGAGGTTTTTCACAGTCTTGGTCACCCTCCTTTGGACACATTCTAATACTCTGATGTCCTTATATTGAGGCACTCAAAACTGTACACAGTACTCAAGGTAGGGCTGCACTAGTGCAGCGTAGAGTGTTGATTTTCACATCACAGAGAAGATCATCATCAGGGAAAAGTAAACCAATAGCTTTTCTATGATTACAGTCAGACTCCTTTGAATGCTTTTCTTTCTTTAAACTGTCATAGATATGCTCTGCTGTCTTTTAAAAGAAAAGGAATGTATCAGGAACTGTTGTTCATTTCATGTCATTCCTTTGGGCCTAAAATAATATTTCTTGTAGGTGGGTTAATTTGGGAAAACCCCAATCTTTAATGGAATAGAATATTCTATTCTTGTAATAGATAAAGGTAAAAGTCTCGACTACTTGTTATAGGAGTCGGCAGTGCACCCTGGAAGCAATGGTAGCTAACAGCATACCAGGCTGCATCAACTGAAGTGTAGTCAGTAAATTGAGTGAAGCAATTACTTCCTTTTCCTCAGCTCTTAAATGTGGAATCCTCAGTACAAAGCTGCTGATTAATTGCAGCAAGTTCAGCGAAGGGCCATCATGGAGCACTTGCCTTCTGAGGAGATGCTAAGGGAGATGGGCTTCTTCAGCCTTGAGAAGAGACAGTGGGGTCAGGGAGGTGTCTGAGAATTCTTCCAATACCTGAAAGGAGTCTAGTGAGACGGGTCTCCATGGGGGTGAATGGCAAGATAGACATCCTAACCAAAATGAAGAGACTGCCCTGAGTGGTTGTGAAATCTTCCTTCTAAGGTCTGATCTCCTAGTTGACCCACCTTTCAGTAGGTGGTTGGACTACAGCTTCCTGAGGTCCCTACAGCCTGAATTATTTCATGATTCTAGATAAGAAACACATAGAAAGAAAAGGAACAATTAATGAATTATCACTAAAAATTAATCATTTATCAAATAATGAAAATATATTGTAAATTCATTTTAATTTCATTGTAAATAGAGACAGATTCTGAAGTTGGCTTGAAGTACGTCCAATTAAATGTAGTTTTATTGTCAGAGAACACTAAGAGCTGGAAGACAAGGAATAAAAAACTGATTCATTCTTATATTTCTGAACTGATAGGTCTGAAATAGCTCCATGTGAAGTTCCACAGGAATGTAACTTCAACATTTATAACCAGGTGATCTCTACCTTCAAAATATGCCTTAAAGCATGACGAAGGAATGTTTACACTGCTAAATTCAAGCATTTAGTTTATCTGAGAGCATTTAAGTTGGACTCTAAATTATCCTCTGAAAAGAAACTATTTTTTTCTATAGATTTTGTGGAAAACATTGCCTCTCAGCTTTGAAAACCAAAGTAGGAATCTTAATGTGGACACCATGATCATATTTTCATTTTAGTAGAAAACTTGTTGCAAGAGTTCAGTGCATATATTTGCTGTCAGAGTGGTCTTCAGAAAATCAATCAAAAAAGCCCTTTATCTTTATCTGAGACTTAAAAGTTTATGCGACTTTCAAGTTTGCTTCTTCATTGCATGACATAATCTTAAGCACAGAAATGTACATATACATGCTGTGTAGTCTTTCAGTCAATTAGAATATTATTGCACTATGATACATTTCTGATAATTAAGGTATCTTCTAAATTTGGTGCAATAGATACTGGTTTACTTTCTTTTAAAAAAATATAATGGCACCACTTTGTCATCTGGTGAAATGAAATAAAGTGAATTATATTTCAGATACTTTTAAAGTGTCATCAAATTACATGTAATTTTTCAAAAATGTGAAAAACACATTTCCTGCTCCTGAAAGCTTTCCAAGTTGTAGGTGTTACAAACCATAGACAAGACAAAGGGCTAAAGGAGTATGTTTCTACTGCAAGTTTATAAACCTGGATTAGATGCCTAAATTACATTGCCACTACAGAATACCTTCTTAAATCCTCATTCCTTCTGGAGCAGCATTAGCAACTAAATTAATGAAATGCTATTATTTAAAGTAGCATAAACTCAACACAGACAACTATTTGCATATTTTCTGATAAATTTTATGACCAGATACCAACTCTAAAAAACATAAATGGGGTTAAGTAGTTATTATTATCTATAATGGACTTGTGCCTTATTCTGTTTAAACATTATCTTTACCCTGGGGCATGTCAGCTCTTTAAATAGATGGCACATACTTTTAACTTTTCTGGTAAGAGTTCATCTACTTATTCCAACAAATGATTGAGAGATTAGTAGAAGAACTTACCTGACTGCAACCTGTTGTTTGGTAAACAGAAGCATTTTAAAGAGGGAAAAAAAAAAATCAATCTATTATGTAGTATAAAGTAAATCTCAATTTAAAGATTTGCTTTTTAATCTTACCGTGGTGGGTTTTGTTTGTTTGTTTTGTTTTCATTTAGTAATTGTCAACCATTCTGTGATTTACCTGGAGCCAAACTTGTTACTGATGTATTTCAAGTGAGAAAGTCTTGAAACTTGTAGTACCGTCACTGGAAAGTCTACTGTAATATAAGAGAGATCTAACTGTAAGAGCATGACTTCACAATCTGAACAAGGAAAGTAAAGAGGTTGTCAGAAATATAGAAAAATGACAAAAGGAAAAAATATCTGGTCTTATCAAAGAGCCTAACCTAGTGAGAGAGTTGTCACTGAACTGAGATGTCATGAAAAACTAAGCAGTTCAAGAAAGATAATTGTATTATTATGAGAGAGTGCTGAAAAAGAGTGCTGAAAAGATAAGGATGGAAGAAGTCTACAGTTTGTAGCAAAAAAAAGAAGACTTTTTCAGCTGATTTGTTTAAATTTTGAAATAGAAAAGGGGAATTTAAATCTTAGATGAGTAACTCATCTTCTTAATAAGGCTCAGTCTTACAGTAATGTATGGAAATGTGAAAGTAATTTCTCACATGGAAGAACCAGATGAATAGCTTTGCAATCTGCAGAAGATACCTATCAGCAGGTTGGGAATTCCTTATATTGATTAGAAAACTCCTTCTTAAAGAAAAGACCGAAATTTAAATTGCCACTCTGCTTGCAAATTTAGCTAAATTCAAAGTGGGCACTTATTCAAGGTCTAGACTATGTGAACCTATTAATTAACTTGCTACCAGATACTCTGTAGTGTGCATCTCTCAATCTGGATTGTTGCAGCTGTTCCACTTGTATGGACAATTAGGTATTTATTTCATCGGGGTTTCAATCTCCTCTATTCCACATGAATATTCAAAGAAGCTATAAAGTTCACTTCTTTCTCAGCCAATATGTTCCACCCAGTCAAGTACTGTTCTTCATATCTATGTTTTTTCAGCTTTACTTTAAAATGCAGAAAATTATTTTCTCATGCACAAATTTGATATTAAGAATATTATTTTTTTACAGCAATGTTTTTTGAGTCTATTCTTCTGAGTTTGTTGTAATGAACTCTAAGTGTTTTAAAAATATGCAGTTAAAAGTCTATGACGGAAAAGTATTAATTTGTAGGATCTGAGTTACATTAAAACTGAAGAATTAAATCCTTTATATTTCAAACATTTAGATAATCTTGGTAAGAAAATATAACATACTCTCTCTGCTATATAACAAACTAATAATAGAGCAGTAAAAAAATAAGTATGTTGTAAACAAACTTGCCCAACTTAAGTTTAATTCTTTAAACCAGCAGTATTTAAGAATGTAGACCTACTGGGGATCAGATCAAGAGAGGAAAATACAAATTAAGTACAGCATGGTATATCATAGTAAAAGAGACATTAAGATAAAGATAATTAAATATCTGCATTTATAATTTTATTCTTTTGCATATTATTATGTTACAGTTCTTTCTCTGCTGAAATAAAAGTTTCATATTGGCATGTATTAAGGTTCATGTAGTTTTTCCTTCACCCAAAGAAACCACCTGAAATACCCTGGATTTTCATAGTGGAAGCAAAGGCAAGATTCAGAGTTTATATGGAGTACCAGGCCTTATAAAAAGAGATCTGTGTACTACACTGGGTCTTATTTCCCATACAGCGTTAGTGACTTTTGAGAAGCCCTGGTGTTGGTTGCCATTAAAACTTGCTCCTGTTCTATCAAACTGCAGCAAAATAGTAGCAAACTTGAATGTTCTTCTCATCCCCAGAACCCTAACAGCACCTTGCTGTAGAAGAACTCAGGTGATGCTATCTGGTCCTGGTGTTTTTTTCTTAAAAATTAAAAGAGAAAAAGTCCAATTAGCCATCATAAGATACTGCATTTTGGAAGCAATATTAAAGTAAAACAACCTTAGTCATTGATGTCTCCTTCCACTGCCCAGTCCAGGGGCTCATATACCCCTATGTTAGTGAAGGCTGCAATTTGTTAGCAGCTTGACTTGAATTGGATCAGGACTTTTTGCTGTTCAGTATTTAACATTTCTTCTGAGACTGCTAAACTGTTACAGGCATGGTGACAACTGCCAGCCCTCTTATCTGATGTTCTTTAACTTTCTTCACAACTTTGTAATGAACATAACATTGGTGTGGTGTCTTGAGCCCGCAAACTGAGAAAAAAAATCTGTTATAAATGCAGTATTTAAATATATTTAATAAGCAGTATAATATTCTATTGAATTGATAGGCCCATATTCAGATATGTTTTATTTTAAATAAACCAATCATTTTTTATCTAGAGGATTTCACTGTAGTGAAATTTGCACTTTTATTGTCTTTGTAAGTAGTTAAACCTTAAGAATCTTGAGCTATTTTCTTATCAGCTAATGAAAACAAACTTTAAGTGCCTTTTTTTTTCAAAAGAAATGTTTACTACATCCATTAAATTCTCATTGAATTCTATTAACCCTTCATATGTTGTCTTTAAAGTAGACTTATTTCAGTCTTATTTTCCTCTTCTGTAATTTAGTGAATAAATGGAAAAAACAAAAGTGAGTACTGAGTGAGTTTGCCAGTACTGACAGATGAAATGTGATAAATGAGAAAATTAAATAGTCATTAAAGCCTTCACTATTGAGGCTAAAAAATTGGCAAGATTAGAAAAAAAAGGACTCCATGTCTACACAGACACTCCCACCCCCATCCCAAGTGTGTATAGACCAGGTGGGACACAGGACAATGTAGTATTTAATTTCAGAAAGAGTGATATTTCAAAAATAATCTCTGCAGTGTCTATAACTGCCAGCTTGACTGCCAGAGAAAATCTAGAGGATTCTAGGTCACTCCTCTGCTGTGAACTGTTGAACAGAAGCTTTGAATTAAAAATGCTTCCTGTCAGCATTTCTGCTGCCTACAACATAACTCAATTTTTAAATTGTGAAGGAGGAACTGTGCAGAACTTTTTGCTTTTCAAATGCCAAGAGTCCCAGACCTTTGGCTCCAGGGCAGACTGGAACATTTTATTTTTATTTTCTATAATCTATGTTTGTGCGGATGGCAAAGGACGTGATATTTGCTTAAGCTGACAAACTCCAATAGAAGTGGACTTCTGAAAGAGAACGAATAATGAGCTAGGAGCCGCCTTTAAAATCTTCCTCATCATACCTTCAAAATTCTTTTAATTACCATTTTCCTTTACCATGTTATCTCCAGCTGGTATTTGGACATACCTGCAAAAAAGAAAATGCCAATACTGACATGCAAAGTCAATGACAACACTCACACCTCTTACCAGTTTGTTCATAAGCATAATGCCTTTGCCCAATCTCTATTTCTGGGAAAAGCAGACTTTGAGCTGGTATGTCTTTCCTATCATTTCCACTAGCACAGTGTGATTTACAGTGCATGGAAAACTTGAGCTAGTAATTGATATTAATAAGATAAATTAAAGAAAAATATAGTCTTGTGCATAAAGCAATCTCCTTTTCAGGATAAGTGGTTTATTTAGGATATGCATGGCTGCAATAGCCTCTTCATAAAGGTCTCTAGGGAGGAATTCCACTTAATCAATGACAATGATGAACTCTTTGGTAGGACAATATTAGTGCACTGAACCTTAAGCAAGCTGGGGAAGTGGTATTTGGTATTTTAGGGGAACAGTAGTCCAGATAAACCTGAAACAAAAAGAAGGTTAAAAGTAAATAAACTGATATACTTCATATATTCTATTTACTGTTTGTCCTGCTTCTGGATTAAAGGATTTTTCTTTTTTTGTTATACTTGGACACCAGTCAAACTCTGCCTGTAAGTTCTGGTATAGTTGCCTATAAAGTGAAACTGAGAGCAAAGGTAAAATGTAGAATGAGTGACAACAAGTTAGGATGACCAAATGATGTCTGTTGTTTGGACAGAAGAAGTATGTCAGAATATTCAGCAGTCAGTATCATGGAAATAAAACTTTGCTTCTATACCTCCATTCACAGAATATTAAAAGCAAGGAAACATCACTAATGCAAACTGGCAGATTCACAGTGCTCCAGAGGGCCACAGGACTTAAAGTAACTTCTAGACCTTAGTTCACTTGGACAGTTCCCTATTACATTAATGTGAATTTTGTGGGTGAATTTAAGTCATAATTATAGCCTAATTATCCTGACGCTTGCCCTGTATATAACTTCTGCTGCACAGAAGGACCACCAACAACACAGGAAGTTAAATGAATGTTAATAATAATAAATGTGTACATGAAGTAGAAACATTTTTTTTTTTTAATGTAAATCAGTTCTTTACAGGAAAGGGGACTAAAAACAATCTAGGTCACATTTCTTGCTTTTTCCTGAGTTCAGCTACAATTATTTTTAGAAAATGGAATGAGAGAATACTGCAGTATTATCTATTGCATTTTGTACCTTTCCATGAATGATCTCATTATTAGTTTTATTATTATTTTTCATCATTTCGTTACTTTATTATTTTTTATAGTGAATTAATAATTTATTATTCATGTATATGTTAAAAAAACAGTGCTTATGCATTGTTCTAGCTTTATTAGAAGGCAGTTATGCAAAGGAACTGTATTTAGTTTGGACTTTGAAGTCCTTACTCATGTTGTTTCTGCATATGTCTTGTGGTGTTTATAAATCCATTAAGCATATTCTTATATCTAGAAGTCTGGCCTTCACCCCTCTGTCAAGAATTATAGAGGTCAGAATGAATTTTGATACATAGTAAAGTAAAAAAACCAACCTGCAACAGGCATAGATGAGGAAGACTGAGACTGTACATCTAATTATATAGGACACAATATAGCCACTTTCAATTTAATGCAGATTAAATAGAAAATCCTATTCTCAGTGTGTGTAGTAGTTATTCTCATAGGTGGAATCATTGTGAGAGGAAGATTTCCAATCTCTTCTACTGTGTGTGTAGCTACAGGAGTTTCTTCAATTCAATATTTGAACAATTTAAAACCTGCATTATAGTCAGAAAAAAAACTCTATGTGTGAATTTAAAGTTTTTCTTGTCGAAATGAAAGATAAAATAAGATGGGCAAGACTTACTCCTTATATTCTAGTTTAAGTAAATGTTCAGGACTATTATTACCCAATTGATTATGGGTTGGGTTCACGTCATTTAATCACAGTTGTTTACAGTATTGATGTCTGAATATGAGCTAATCACACTTCTTTTACTGTATGTAACAGGAAATAAAACATAAGCCACACAACTAATTATAAATGGAATGCAGCTGAATTGTTTATAGATATATGCACTATAGATGTCTGCATTTATTATAACTGTCTGTTGTCCTGTAAAGTCTGTTTTTTTTTGCTTCCTGATGCTGTATTTTGTTTCTAATATTTTGTTTTGCTTTTGCATGAAGGCAATATTTATTAAGCATTTGATCTAGGAAAATGCATGTGACTGATGCATATGACCTAATTCTGTGGAGTAGTAGTAGTTATTTCATCTGTTGTGCTGTGTCTGTCTGTTGCAGCATTACTATCAGCTTTATTAATCATGACCTGGAAGCCAACTTTAATTAAAAGGAACTATTGTGGCATGTTCACCTTTGGCTATCATAAAATAATTATATTTGACAAAATTTTTAATGCGTTCTTTGAAGCTAATAATGTTTATCAAGTGACTTGTTTGTCATTCTGTAACTCAGGTCATGCTGGCATGGTTGAGATCAGGAATTGTAACTGGAACAAAATTTTCAAAATGAAAGACTTAAAAATTGTCAGCAGAGATTTCATCTAAGAGTTCCTGAACAGTTAATCTAGAGAAGCTCAATTTGCATTACCAGCAGAGTTGATAATCATAATAAATGGTTCAAACTTCTCCAGCAAACTGTAGGTACTGTCTGTTAGTGTCTACTGCACTGTGCCCTGTTACTGGCTTTCAGGGGTTGAGAATTGTTGCTAACTTATTTGTTTACTAGCATATATGTAGCATTAACCTCCCAGGTGGCATACGTATAAAAATCACACCTTGTGCAGTTTTATCAGCTAGCTAGTTCTGTTATGTTCTCATGCTCAACATCCCCATCCATGAACTATCCTTCCTTGGCACATAGCTTTTTCCTTGCATAATATATGGAGCTCACTCATGGAATGTAGATTATTAGATTTTATTTTGGATGATGGGAATTTAAAATTTAGATAAGGTGACACAGGATTTGGCATCTTTTCAATTCTGTTCATCATTAGATTTATCCTCCAAACCGTTCTAAAGACAACTAGTTAACACTTTCAGTGATGGCAGGAACAAGATAAAATGACTCATGATAGTTTGGTAAAAACCAATCATTTCAAGGCACACAGTCTTGGATGGGAGATAAGTTAGCATTTACCTGGAGATGAAGGGCTTTTTAAGGATTTGGTTTATGATTCAGAAATAGTCCTTAAGCAGTTATGAAAGGTGCATATTTATCCTGGAAAAAAGGGAGCAGGTACATGACCAGATAAGAAAAAGCCCCTTTAAAAAAAAAAAATAAATATTTTTAAGCATATGGTAGTTTGGTATATTTGAAAGTACTCTCTGATTTATAGTTTAAGTAAATTAATATGTTTCTAGGTCATTAGAAAGCTTTGCTTTGTCTGTTAAGTTTCACGTGATATCAATTAAATAAAAAAGAACAAACAGTTGCTGGTGTAGTGTAACAAATCAATTGAATCTTGCTTACTAATCCTCATTTCATGCAAATCACTGCTACTAGTGAATGAATAATGTTTTGAGATAACCATGATTGTTTAATAAAGAACCCCTTTAATTTCAAAATTTGTGGCGTTACGTATAAAGATACCAGATGGCATCTTAAAATACATGTGACTCTGTTGATCTGAGGTTTAAAAAACTCAAGTTTTAGGATGTTCGTGACATGTCACTTCTAACCTTAGACTCTGATTTCTCGAATCATTCAGGAGATGACTGTTCTGGCAGACATATAAAAAGAAACAAAGTAAAACCAGAAAGAAGTAAATGAATGGGATGAGGCCAAGTTAGATGCTAACTGCAGAGAAATAACTGGGTATTATATTAAGCTAATACATCCTTTTAATCTATAAAATGTATCAGGCAAAATACGGATTAATTTGAAATTGATATAAATGCAAAATATTCCACAAGTCAGTGATGCACTTCACATTAATTTAACCTTTGCCCAGAAGCAATTGCCCCAATTTGAAATCAATAGATCTACATTATTTCAAATTTACTCACCATTGATGAGATCTTCACTTTGCTGTATGAATATTATGCAGTATATTTACAAGCTGTGTCTTAAAATATAAAATGATCTGTGTGATTGGTAATATTGAAAATCTCTGGCATAGCAGAAAAAGAAGAAAAAATAAAGAAAGGTTTGTACATTAGAACGATGTGATACCATTATTTCTCCCATCACCGAAATTGCTTTTCATAGAATCGTAGAATGAATCATAGAATGTCTTGAATTGGAAAGGACCTATAAAACCCACAGAATAATACCCAACGTACCCTTCCTCTACTTCTTGCAGGAAAGAGGACATTGACGCTTCTTTCACTCCTGGTCTACAGGAAGTAGACCCTGACTGCCCCTTTTTCTGCATCTCAGAGAAATTTAGGAACTTCCTGCCTAGTAGAAATAACTGCTAATTAAAAACAAGGATTAACCCTAATTAACATCAAGGAAAGACTGAAAGACAGACCAACTGACTGTAGTAATATACTGAAGATTCAGTTCTGCTTCTCCTGCAACCATGCCCCCTTCTGCTGTGATGCTATTTTACATCCTATTAAACAACCTTAGAACATGGAAGTATTTGCAAATAGAATAGTAGAAATAGTGTCTATGTCATGAAAAGTACTCTGTGCCCTTGCAACTTCTTGCTGTTCCCTGTAGAAGCCTTTGTGTCTGTGACAGCGTCTGGATAGCAAGTTGCAGTGAATAAAGTGGCCCGATGACAGCAACAGAGCTGACATCAAGCCATTGTATGCCTCAATTTATATGTAAAATCTCTATAGTCTCCCAGATTACAGCTAGAAGTTTGACATTATTTTCCTTAGTAGCAATTTTTCCTTAGAGATAGCACTGAATTATGGGTTTGCTAAATGATTGTTATAATCTAGCAATGACAACCTTTTATAGACAAATAGAAGTAGAAAACACATTCCAGATAAACCTTTAAACATTTGATGACACCTTCATGCCAATACCAACATTAAATCCCATATCCTGACCAATTACTATGAGTGATTCATTCTGCTGACCTATTTTGAAATAAAATATATTAATTTCCTAACCCAAGATACAGTGCCCTGATAATGTGCTTTATTTTAAATACTATGTTTTGTCAGTGGTGTCAGGACATAACCCAAAGATAAAATACTTTGGAAACAGACAAGCCTGAGAAATGCAACATATCAGCTTCATGAAAAATAATTTAGTTGATTACTTAATCCTAAACAGTACATAAGTAATGCACTATGCAGTATAAAGTGTTTTCAAAGGAACAATTAAATTATATTTCTAGAAGGAAGTAACTGATTTTGACCAAAATGAATGTTTTTGAAAGCAAGACTATTGAAAGCCAAAGTTCAGAGTAAGGCTGAACCCCAAATAAACTTGGAACTGAGTAAAAAAATACCTCTGAATTCTAGGAAGATGTAATTATCAATGCAAATACCAAAGGACTTTTAACAAACTAAAAGCTAATTAATTTAACCAGGTAAACATTCTTCAAATGGAAATCAACTCAAAATAGTTTGAATTTAATCAAAAGAGTAATCACTTTAAGAAACGGACAAACTCATAGATAAATACTTTATGTAATGAAAAAGTTTGAGATAATCATATATCAGTGCATGAAGCATATCTTGATAAAGTTAATTAACAATACAGGTTCTTATCTGAATACATTTCATGCACATGCTGTATTTAAATGATTAATTTAATCTCATTGCCATGGTCTGCCATGATTACATCATGACTTTTCACTTCATGGAATGCTTCTTCAGAACTACTTTTGCAGGCAATTAAAAAAAAAATTACTCTTCAGGTTATTTGTAGCAATTGTGTTTAATATTTAAGTTGAGGAATAGCTTTCCTTCAATATATGTCACAGTGGATTACTTATTATGTAGATGTATTTAATAAATTTATCTGACATTTTCCATTGTTTGTGATAATAGTTTAAGTGGATTTTTTTCAGCTTCCAGTTTCCATTTTTATTAATTTTTATGAGGAAGCTTTTTCTTCCTGTCTGAAAGCATTGAAATGTTTTATACACTTTATACACTTTCAGAGATGATCTTGAAAACTTTACAGGGTAATGTTTGTACCTTTTATTACCTTGTCTAACAATGGCTATCACACTGAAAAACTGTAGATAGCTCAAGCTTAGTGAGACAGTCTTGGAAGCATGGAAATGCTTTAACATCTCAGAGGCTGCAGTATAGAATCATAGAATGGTTTGAGTTGGAAGGGACCTCAAAGATCATCTAGTTTCAACCCCCCTGCCATGGCCGGGGACACTTTCTTGTTGGAAATAGTTACAGTCTGCTTAATGTTCAAAATGGAAAGCTGGTGTTGTGAAGCATGCCTGTTATATATTCCACGTATTATGTATACATACTCCAGTTGTTAAGGGTAGGGAGATGTTTAAGTGAAAAAATTCTTTCTTAAACTGGAAGCAATCAGAAATCCATGATTTAAGGAATTTTAGGGTGTAGAAATGTGAAAACGATAGTAATTGCATTGTTGAGTGAAGATGATGTAATTATTAACAGGTCTTTGAAATATATCCATTATTAGCCAGGTCTAAAATTAATAGTGTGGATCCATTATTGATCAGGAGTGAGGGACATTTAGGAAAGGATTTTACGAGAAATTGAAGTGATTGAGGTTTGATTTGAACTTGATAGGTGAGTTCTACATATCTGAGGTTGTCTTGACACCCGTTTCTAACCCTTTGTTAAAAACCTGCCCTTTAGTCTAGTTCTCAGGCAAAAAATGACCAATGTCATTTTGTACTCTGATGTGTACAAATTGAAAATAATTGTAGTTATAAACAATAGCTGGCATTTCTGGACACCGCTGATACTTGGAATTTGAGCTCCAATTACGAGCCAGAGGATTGTAATGCTGAAAACAGCACTGTTTTTTGAAGAGAAGCAGAATTTCATGTAGTTGATGATGCAGTCAAATTATTGAGGGGTTCTGTGGATTCTTTTCCATTTTTACCACCATCACCAGACCAATCTCAGTAAAGAGTAGAAAGCAGTGCAGATAAATGAATATGTTTTTCCAATACAAATGATTATAACTAAGTTTGGCTTTGCATAACCAAAAGTACCTTTGTCTTGTCTATTTAAAAAAAAAAACTATGATATTTTATCTTAAGTTTGAAATAATTATGTAAATACAATCCCTCTAAAACAACACATAGAAATATAGGAAATAATATTAATAAAAAGTTTATATCTTTGTTCAGTCATAGTCATCATCACCAAGAACAGTACAGCCTTAGTCATCTGGAGCTTAAATTTCTATTCATATACCTAGGTTTTTATTCAAACACAACTAAATAACTCAAAGGTTTTAGTAACTAACTTATCCCATAACTTGTAATACTAGAGGAGAAGGCTTTATGTACATCAGAAACAGAGCAATGCTAATAATATTCTTAATGAAATAACAGCTAAGAAGAATTGTAACTCCTAATTGTAGTAAGTAATTCTGTCGCAAAATATCTTTTGTTTCATAAAGGAAAGAAAAAATTGTAAACAAGTAAGGATTTTTATTCCCTACTCTAAATCCAACTTTTGATATGTTACAGAACTAAAGTATAACAGTTAGTCCTGAAGTTTTCTCAATTGTGTTGAAAATGCTTTTTACAACTTTTTAAAATTCTTTTTACATCACGATGTAAATCTGACATGCTAATCTCCAATTTATCTCCAGTTTATAGTTCTGATTTATTTAGTTTTATTTTTATCTTTTTACAGTAGTCAAATCTGTTATAACTGTGGACTTTATACTTCTGTTTCTCATGTCTCAGAATATTCCCAGTATTTTTGTGTAAAGTTTGCAATGATAAGAGAAGAGAGAGCATTACAGGAATTAAATAAGTGAGAGTTTTAAAATGGAAGAAACTACTGCAGAAGCAGAGATATGAAAATATACTTAAAAGTATGAGCTTATATAAACACACTAATCTAATATAAGTAAGAGTTACTAAGGCAAATTTATTCTTTTTTGTTTGTTAGTTTGTTTTAATGTGACAAATATGCAGAGGGAAAAAATATGTCATTATGAAGACTTGCTGGATTTGCCTTGAAACAAGACAGACATTACAGAAATCATGTCAACACTGTAGTCTTTTCTAGGTAGTGTCATGTGTCTGTTAGTAAATATTTGATTAGGCATAACTGATAAAGAAGTTTGTCAGGTTTTCCAGATGCTTATATGGTAGTATATATTAGTTAACTGAGCCATCATTAAAATACAGAAAGTTCACTGCCAGAATTATGTTAACTGAATGCTGGGCTGAGCATTCATCATGCTGATACCCAAACTAAGAAGTCTGGACCTCCATAAATTTAGTTGTCCCCCACTCCATTCTTTTTTCCCTTAGAGCCTTCTATTTACACTTACTCAATACATTAATACACTAAAGATCTGATAACCAAGTCAACATTAAATGTAAAAGTGCTCCAATTGTCACAAACATGTCTGATGAAAATAGACTTTTTCCTTGAATGAAAACACATTTTTCTACACTTGTTGAGAAACAAATTAAAAATTGATCTTTAGCCTCATTTTTCTTGTTCATCTCTATTTTACAGGGAAAAAAGGAAGGAAAATAAAACTGAAATGTTCGTCAGTTCTTTAGTGCCTCTTCACCAAAAATGGAAAATTAATGCTGAAAATATGTTTTCTCCTCATACATTAACGTAGAATTCTCTGTCACATGATTGAACATGTCTGATATAGACCTGAGGATACATTTCTGAGTATTCCTTACGATTTCAGACTTGCTAACAGCTTACTTGTATAACATGTATTTCTTTAGCACTGTTTAGCTCTTCTAACATATCAATCTGTCACTCTTTAAAGAAGTTTTGAAAAGATCTCTATAAGATATATGATCTTTCAGTGAGTTAGCACCACAGCAAACACTTCATAAGCTCTGTCAAACAGTGATTTGTGCAGGACTGCAGCAGACTATTAAACTTATATTTTCCTAGAACATTTTTCTTATTCTCAATAAAAGCAGAGAATATTGAAAGTGCTTAAAAGCACAAGCCAGAGGGATGTTGTTCAAGTAGTTTGTCAATATGGAAATACCAGTACATCCAGCAGCATAACTGTCATGGCTGTTTCAGCATTAACCTGTCCTGTAGAGATACCCAGAGAAACAGCCGCCTATGCAGATGTTTAACGAGAAGTTAATTCAAATCTTGTGTTATATAAATGATAAAAGCTTTCTCTCCCCTCAAATTCTGACCATTTCTACTCATTCCAGTAACAGGTCAGTCAAGAGAGGAATGACCCACAGCAGGTAACCTGAAGGTATGAGGGTAAAGTAGCTGGTATTCTGGCTGCTAACATGATTTGAAGGAAGGCTGATTATACGAGATCAAGCTTGTATTGGTTAAAAAGGAAGACTCTGGGGGAAGACAATGAATATGTCTATGTCATATGAATTAATTTGCAGATGTTCTTCATCACTACAAAATAGTGCTCTACATCTCTACAAAATAAGATTAAATGCCTTTTACTGCTTATGCCTTAAACATAATTATTTTGATGCAGGAATAACAAAGGAAACTGATCTGAGTTCTTGAAAGAGTCAGACTAGAAATTAGAAGTAGCCCTTTCCGATTTTAAAACCTCCATAGCCCAGAGGTAATAGTGTATTGAGTAAAGTGTATTACTATATTATTTACTTTTTCACTATTAGGAAAAAAAAATAATTAAAAAATTAAGGACTTTTCATGAAGTCCCACAAAGGATAGCTTACATAAAGCAGGTTCTCCTATGCTAAATCATACTTGCTTATAGAATAGTCTTGGTATGTATTCCATTTGAATGCTTTTTTTTTTCCCCAGAATTGTATTCTTGCATAAGGAAATCATGTTTCATCAGAAAATAGTCTACTTTCATTGCCAGGGAACTTGCCTTCAGCATAAGGCAAAACACATGAATTCTGAGGCTTGAGAGGTGTTCTCTGAGAAATGCACGAACTCATGCAATGAAGGTGATAATAGAATGCTGGATACCAAAGCTAATGTTAATTCTTGCAAAAGGAAAATGATAGTATAATGCTGAAATAAAATAACAATTACAGATAGGTGCTTTCCAAGTGAAGGACATCTGGGAATTCTTACTAAAACTGAAAATGAAAAGTGGAGTAGATGGGAAAAGCAGACTTAATGCTTTCATGTTTTGAGTAGAATGTGCTTTTCCTCCCATGTGAAAAGCTGACCATTTTGGAGGGTACAATGTTGAGAGTGCACAGCTCAGCACTGAGTTATAAAACAGTTTTATGGAATGTAAGTTATTGAAAGGCTTAGTGACTGTTCTTGAGCATGGCCTGTTGCAGATATTTATTTATTCACATTATTATCCATTAATTTTTTCACACTGTCTTTCCTACTTAATGAATCATCATGTAAATAATTTGGACAAGATGAGTAATGTATTATTTCATCATATGTAGTAGAGTCATTAGGCCATAATACAATTAAACACCGTGAAATGATCAGGGTAAGTACCATTAAAAGCAGAATCATGCATATATCTTTGACCTAGTATTTTTAAATGTTCTTGTCTCAACACTTTTAATGAAAAATTCATAATATACCTGACCTGAACAATTACCAAAGAGAACTTTTCTAATAAAAAGGACCATCTGCTTCAGACTTTAAAGTCTGACTGTGGTTAGAAAAATGACTGAGAATAGCACTTTATTATGCAGGATCTGCATTTTTATGTATTTCTGAGTAATACCATAAAGAGTAAGAAAAATGAGCAAACTACTGCTGTTACATGTACACTTTTAATTATAAACTTTGTCTTGCTTAATGTATCAGTAATTTTTTTAGATATATTCTGAATGCAGGACCCTTGATCCCAGTTTAATGTAAAGAGAATAAATTACACTTCAATCCTGGTATGAAGCAGAGATTTTATTTTAGCATTTTTATAAAAATGTTTTGATTCACAATAAGACATGTAATTGAGAATGTAATATTTTTACTTTTACTTATACTTTCCCACAAGTTTAAAATTTTCTGAGTATGAATACATATTAATGACATTTATGCACTATAATAAAACATGGCTAAATGAATAAGCTGTATCATAACTATATGTAGTCTGAAAGATGTATTGATGCACCATGAAGCACTCATGAAAATTCTTTAAAAAGAAGCTTGGATGAAAGATTTTAAATTTCATCTGATGTTCTCAGACCTTGAGACACATAAAAGGATGAAGAGTTTGTTTTTCTGGAGAAGATGTTTTCACTGTAAGAAGATGATTTCACTGTAAGAGGCAACATATCCTTTGAGAAAAAAAGAGGTAGTCAATGAAGTGATCCAATTGCATCAAACATTTGTACTTCTAACAGGTTATTATAGTGTCTCCTATTAGTATTTCTATATATAAACATATATATAGCAACACATACATACACCAGACATATGTACTATATTAAAAAAAAAAAGGAATTTTATGTTTACCACTGATATATAATGAAGGAAATATTTCTGCCAGGTCATACAACAGCTCTGAGTGTTTCAGGTGCCACCTAGTGTCCAGTTCTCATGTGTCAAAGTCCCTTCCATGAGGAGAAAACTGATTTTCTTTGCGCCCTTTTATGCCAGTATCTAATGATATATCCATCCCACATGTTATAAAGTCCAGCTTTATAAAATGGAGTGATA
Organism: Chloroceryle amazona; assembly: GCA_027560015.1. NCBI lineage: Eukaryota > Metazoa > Chordata > Aves > Coraciiformes > Cerylidae > Chloroceryle > Chloroceryle amazona. Next base: position 14,967 of record JANHFX010018834.1, on the reverse strand, counting down.
CACAGTAGCAGATTTATTTTTTTTTAAAATATCTTGAAAAGTTCATCGTAGCAGAAGTTCTCTGCCTTGGTGTTAAGACACAATTTGTGAAGATGGCCTGTGGCAAGGAAACCTTGGCTAATTAAGTCCGACATGAGGCATGGTTGGTTGATTAGCTACAAATATATGTGTCTATCCTCATGCTATATATTGGTCAGTTCAGATGAATTTTATAAACAGGAAACTGGAAGAGATGTTGAGTACTTTCTTTTTAAGACTAGCCAGTCTCTAGCTTATAATTATTTAAACCATAAATCTTTTAGATTAGTCTTTATAACAATTTAAGTGTCAATTCTCTTATTAGAAACACCTATCAGTGCTCGAGTGTCAGCTCTTATGTTTCATATGTCTCCTGAAGAAGTCCCACTAATTTTCCACAAAATGTGTTTTATTTCATTCTGTTCTCTGCTTTCAATATTCCTATAATCTTGAATATAACAACTATATATCTCCCTAACATTTGTGTTGTGTCTTGCTAAATGACACCCTAATTTCAATAGGAATCTAGATATGACAGGCCATATGAAATTTATTTGATGTATATATCTATGCATGCCTGTGAAATTTGAGTGGAGATACTGTCTCTAGGATACTACACAACCTTCTTGTGGTACGACATCCTCCTTCGGTAGGTAAACTGCCTTTTCCCAAATTCAGTTAGATTTCTATATCTTTGATTACTGTAAATTCCCCAGATAAGAACAGCCAGTGAAGAACAATGTAGCATTTATAAAGTACCTAGCATAAGGTAAAATAAGGCATTGAGGCCATACTGGAATGAAAATACAAAAATACTATGACATATTTCTTACATAACAATTCAGAAATTCAAGATGATGATGATGTTCTTTTGTATAACTCTGAAAGGCATAGTAAGAAATAAATATTGCAGATGGAACAGTAATACAGCTAAGGTTTTAGGAATTTTTTTTCTTTTAGATTGTCCTGGGTTCTGAAGTAAACTGTTCTCTGTAATTAAAACACCCTCTTCCCAAGTGCCTACAGAATACAGCTATGACAAAAAAGTGTGCAGAATCACTGTGGTCTAAATGGAACAATCTTGTTATGACTCATACATGGACATATCTACACAGCTATTGCATGACAGATGGGGTGCATTGCTCTGGGCTTTGTCAACCTGGGAAGCTGAACATCCACTACATGTGGCATATACAGTACCTCAGGCTTTGGACTACACTGATTGGGTTGCATACTTTCAGAACAGTGTGGATGGATCAACCTTTGTTACATGGTCTTTCCACCAGCAACTCTACACCCTTTAAAAAAATCATGCAGTCTGCAATGCTCTTTCTGAGTCCATATACTATGTGAATTTACCTGCCAGCCATACCTTGGAGTTTAACTGGTGCCCTCAGCAACTGTACGTGAATTTACTGCAGGCAAGGCTTTAATTTTTCAAAAACAAGTGGGATTTGGTAAAGGCAAATAAGTGTGGCTGGTGCTGTTAACTGTGCAACTCTTGTAGTTAACTATTTGGTCTTTAGCTGTTTGTCATTACCTTTGGGTAATGCTCTAAAAGTGTGTCTGATGGGGAAATGTCAGATTTAGCCATATCTACTGAAGCCTGTAGTCATCTTTCAGTTGATTTCTTTTGGTACTGGATAATGCTGTCACATGGTAAAATTAGTGACTACCATTGTCTTTTTGCATGATCTGACAGCTGTCTAGTACTGTTCTTTGTCTTCAGCTGATTTAAACAGATACTCCAAACAGTGTACTGCATGTGAAGGGAATGTATTACAAACCCTGACTGTTCCTTGTATTACATTTGTCATACTCACTTTATCAATGCTACTCTAGTACTACAGTTACCACTTGTTTTTTTCACACATTCTCAATGTTTTTTTTTCTGTACTTGTTGCTTTTGCTCTCTTGCTTGTAGAAGTGTTATATTAATGCAGTTTTAATTAATGATGAAGTCAGTTTGTTCCTATAAAAATAACATATGACTTTAGTGCTATAAATCGAAATATTCTTATGTTACTAACAAAGAAGGCAAAAGCAGTGACTGTTTCTTAGAACTTAGTACTAAGAATCAGAATCAAACTTGTTATAAAAATCTACATTTAAAGTTCCCTTGGGACACAGTTTTAAAAAACAACCTTATACCAATCAGTGCTTTTACTTCGGATAAACAAGTTCTTCTGACATTTTTGGCATAAAAATAATTTCAGAGTGAAGAAAAAAAGCAAAATTATGCCATTCATTAAAAAATAATTAAGAAACTATGAAATATGATTAGCTGTATTATCTTTAGTGAACAGTAGAGACCCTCAGTGAGGTTACTATTACAAAGATACTTCTCTATCAAAAAGAACAGGAAAAGAAAAAAAAATGTTTTACCTTTTTTTCTCCCACGAAAAAAAAAAATATTTTTCTCATGCTTCCTCTTGCCTACCTATTTATAGACACATGCCAGAATATGATAATCTCTTCTGAATGACCGACATAAAATGCAGAAAGCAAAAGAAAAACTTTAGATAAAGTTTTGGTTGTTAGACAAACTCATATTTCTATTACTGCTGTAAACAAATGTGAATTTCAGAACAGTGACTTTTCATTCTGAACTTCATTCTGCATCTTGAGATGAAAGACCTGTAGGAATCAAGGAATAACTACTTTTATTTTACTTCATTTTATTTTACTTATTTTACAGTGTCTTTTTCTTTGCTCTCTACACCACACATATTTATGCGGTTAAATTGCCATGTAGATATTACATAGATATTACATTTTTCATTTTTTCCTTCACTGCACTGGCACTGCCTACTCCAAATTTTTCTTGTGGTTTTCTTCACTCTGCAAACTCAAGTTGGACAGGTATCTATATGTATATTTCAGTATGCATGTAGGAAGATAACATTATTTCTACACCTCTTAATACTTCTATTGCCTTTTAGATCTAAATCCAGACCATGCTTAGTCATATTCAGAGCAATGTGAATGAGGGCAGAATAGAAAAGAAACTAAGCAAATTATATGTTTTGAGAAAGAAAACAAAATATTATGAGGTAGAAACTATGCATCTAAATTATTTTTAGTTTATACAACCTTTGGAAAACTATGTTCAACTAAACTGAACCATTACAAGATTTGATATAGGTGAATTATGGACAATTGAATTTCAAGCTACATCATATTGTTACAAATGTATTATCTTTCCTAATATTTGGGAACTTTGGCATGTGTAGCACTCAGTATATCCACACATGCTACATGAAGCACTTATGAAATCAGTGTTGAGTCTTCAGCACTCGCTTGTCAATAAAGAGGTTGAGGGAGGTTCTCCTCCCCCTCTACTCTGCACTAGTGAGACCACATCTGAAGTGCTGTGTCCAGTTCTGGTCTCCCCAGTTCAAGACAGACAGGGAAATACTAGAGAGAGTCCAATGGAGAGCTATGAGGATGATTAAAGGACTGGAACATCTCTCTTATGAGGAAAGGCTGAGAGACCCAGGGCTGCTTAATCTGGAAAAGACTGAGAGGCGATATTGTTATTGTTTTACAAATGTCTGAAGGGTGGGTGTCAAACAGAAGGGCCCAGTCTCTTTTCAGTTGTGCCTTGTGATAGGATGAGGGGCAATGGTCACAAAGTGGAGCACAGAAAGTTCCACCTCAACATGAGGAAAAACTTCTTTCCTGTGAGGGTGATGGAGCCTGGAATAGGCTGACCAGAGAGGTTGTGGAGTCTTTCAAAGGCTTTCTAGAGGCTTTCAAAACCCACCAGGATATGTTCCTGGGTGGCCTGCCTTAGGTGATCATGTTTTGGCAGGGGTGTTGGATTCCACGGTCTCCAGAGGTTCCTTCCAACCCCTACCATTCTATGATTCTATGATATATGTTGCTTTTCCAAGGGATATCTACGTACATCAATGTTCTAATATTTCCAGTTACACCAAGTCCTGTTCAAAAAGGCAGCAGGAATGGTCCTTTGAATGGTGTATTCCCTGGACCATGGCCAGGTTTGTCTGGCAGAGGAATTGCTTTTTGGAATAGCAGAGACAAGTGAACAAGCAGTCCAGGACTAGTACCATGGAGTAATACAGGGAAGTATCCAACTGAAAGTGTAGCGATACCAGGAGTATTGAATGTCAAAAGTAATAAATTTAAACTAATATGAGCCTCTACTGGGATCTTTCATACATTTTTCAATGAGTGAGTACTCATGAAGATATACATTTGGTATTGACAGTGTTTCTCACTTCAGTCTGGGAAAAATGGGTTCATAATGATTTGAAATAGATGTGAACAACAGTAGTAAAGTTATGAGTCAACCCTTTAAAGAAAGACAAAATTCTTTATGTTCCTAAATTTCTAATGTCAGACTTAGTATGTGAAGAACATTAATCTTCAGTACAGAAAATAGTTTCCACTGAGCCGAATGCAATTCAATAATATGACAATTTTTTTTCTGGAATATTTGCAAATATTGGTTTTGGATATTTGGATATATTATAAATTCAATGCATAAACAATTTAGGGAGGACAGATGCTACTCTTGTTTTTATAAGAAACATAAAGAAAAAAAAACTTAAAAAGTGAATAAAAATAAGGTAAATTTGAAATTTCAATATCTGATTATGACTTGTTTCCCCTTGAGTGAATGCTGAGGCTGAACTTCTTCCAGCCTTGTGTTTGAAACTATTGTCATGTGCATGATTTCAGAGATAACTGGCAATTAAATCTAGAAAAAAAAATTATTGGGGAGAGATTAAAACAATTGGGGCAGCTTGATATAAAAAGAAGGTGAGCAACAATATGTAATAAATATGTAAAAAAGTAGGATGGTATAAAAAATTCAATTATGTTTATTTTCAGACTACACGAAAAAGGAGAAGTTCAACCAAATTACAATGTGGCAAATTTAAAAGGAAATACTTTTCCATGCTTCATATCATTACTGAATACCAGAATGTCACTGAAATCAAGAATCTGCACAGAGCTGAACAAAAACTACAATCTAGTTTGTCAATTCCTGTGTTCCCTGACAGATGACAATCTTAAGGTAGCAATCCATAGCTTTAAATGGCATGGAGCTGGTATTAGTGTCACATTCAGTTTGAAAACAGATACTACCTATCGAAGCAGACTAATGCAGTTACCTGGTGAATTATACACACCTCCCCCCACTTCCCTCAAAATAATACACTTGAATATGTTCAAAATTAAAATACTCACAGAAGTAACTAATATATTTTTAATTTTTCTACTTTATCTAGAATCAGGAGCAAAATGTCTTGAAGAGATAGAAGTAGTAACATACACACTAGCCACTTTCATTATTAAAAAAGTAATGGAAAATGCCAAGTATGATTTTTAGATGAGTCATATAGTATTGCAACTGGAAAATTAGTTTTGTTTTAGAAGAAAGGTGATTTTTAATTAGTCCTTAAAAATATAATTTCATAAGAATATATAGCCTTATATGGGTAATTCTTGATGAGACAGCAATAAGAGTAAAGCAATCAATTTTAGGCAGTGATTGTTAAAGGCATCACTAATCTTTATATTCTCCATTTCAAAGGACATGGAATCTTTTTGTGACCTTTTTACAAAGCTTTAACACAGGCCTCTGAATGATCTCATCTTCTTGAAGAAGCCGAATATAAGAACACTGCGTGCTGGTAGACTTTTTAAGTTAATAGGCTATGATTCATAAGATAACCAAAATACACAGGATGATACTCTTACCTCCATTCTGACATGCTATGATGATAAGTAATAACTGGAATGGCCTTGGATGGATTTAACAGAAATCCCTTTGAAAAATTATGCAGGAGTCAACTGCAGCATTGCTTTCTTTGCAAAGATTGCAAGGAAATGGGACATGGGATTTTTTTGGGAGGACAGAACACTTAGCTTGATAAAACAGTAGTAAGAATATCAACCATTTAGGTGAGCTTTGAGGTGACCAAGATGAGCCCAGTTATCTTCTTACTTCTCTGTAGTGTCCTTGTGCAAGGCAATGAAAGTCAGATCCAGATCCACAGAGTTCATTTTGTAAGGGAAAGAAAGCAATAGCAGCGATGACATCAGCAACTAATCTGCATATTTAACATATTCACATCTAAACATGATTGATGCAGCAAGTCTTGCAGGTAAACAGAGAGTTAGCATATATTTTATATATAATATACCTAAGTATAGCATATATATGACTACACTAAATTCCTTTAATAGCCGTTACACATTTTTGCTTAATGGCCGTTATCAGAAATCTACCAATGTATCTAGTTCTTGGTAGTCCTTAACATAGCAGTTTTACAATGTAACATATCTCATGGACCATACTTCTTGTTTTGATAACCATTGATACCTTTTTTCTTTCATTGGAACCTACTGTAAGTTTGAATTATTTTTTTCCATAATATATTTATATATGTTTATATAGATACGTGTGTGTGCCTGTGTGCACACATACATAAGCACATCAGGGATGCAGAATAATAATTTAAACATGTAGATGAGGAGGTCTGGGGCATAGTCTAGTGCTCATATAGGTGTTGGGTAGAAGGTTGGACTTGGAGATCTTGGAGGTCTTTTTCAGCCTTATTGAAATCTATGAATCTATCAATCTATTGAATTCTAAGATTCTGTGATTTAGTTACATGGAACTCAGGAACTGAAATTAAATCAGTGCATATATACTCTTCTGTTCTTCCATCTTTTTTCCTTGCTTTATAGATTAGAGAAATTTGCTGTGAATCCAAGTACAATTTTATCTTAATTTACCTCTTCCCTATTAGCCTTAGGCTGGTAAGTGTGCTTAGTACAAGCTTTGAAGAGCTCAGGGTGAGATTATGAAAGCTTTTTTGCTCACACTTGTACAAAATCTATCTTAATGTTCATTGTGTAAAGGATTTCAGCAGTAAATTATGGGAAATGTTGTAATCAAGCTATTTATGATGCTGAAACATCAGTCAAAAGGTTACACAGTTGGAGTCCGAGTATCACCTAGTAAAACTGAACTCTTATTAATGTCCTTATCAATCAACAGCTTCCTGATCATGCTCAGGCTTATGCTTGTTAAAACCTTCTCCTCGTGTTCTGAGTACTTATATTTATTGTTCCAAATTTTGTAGTTTCAAACTGGATGTTCTTTCATGTCTGTTATGGTTTTATTTATTGTTTTTCATTGGTATAACTTAAGAGTCAAAAATGTATCAAGTTCCTTTGTTTCGTCTTCCTATGTAATGAGTTCTTTGCTAACAATTAAGAAAGTTATATGAATATATCTATAGTTGGAGCTTAAGGAAAACCTCATGCTCATTTTCATACAATATTCTACCTTGGATATGTGGGTACTTGAGCAGATACTTAGTAGACTAAGTCAGTAACAGCTTTTTAGTGTTAAGAGTTGTACAGTATCCATGAAAGTGCTCTATCTGCCCACAGCTGCCATAATATATATGTACTATATTCTTCAGAAAAATGCAGTATTGATTCATGAAAACATTTTAAGTAATAAAAAAATGTTTTCTTCAGAATTACAGAGTAGTTCCTGTGGCAATCCGGGAGTTCCACCAAAGGGTATCTTATATGGTACAAGATTTGATGTTGGTGACAAAATCCGCTACAGCTGTGTGACTGGATATATTCTGGATGGCCACCCTCAGCTTACTTGCATAGCTAACTCTGTGAATACAGCATCATGGGACTTCCCTGTTCCTATCTGTCGAGGTAAGAAAAATACTACAGTAATATTATTGAATATATACATTATATTTATTAGTATGAACAACTTTATATCTGATTTAATTATTAACTTTTAGACTGTGATTAAAGAAAGAAAAACCCTTTTGAATATTTTGGTCTCTTGCTCACATATGTCATAGAATCATAGAATGATTTGGGTTGGAAGGGACCTTAAAGATCATCTATTTCCAAGCCATCCGCCACAGGCAGGGACACCTCCCTCTAGACCAGGTTGCTCAAAGCCCCATTAACATGGTCTTAAACACATTCAGTGATGGAGCATCCACAACTTCCAGTGTCTCACCACTATCATAGTAAAGAATTTCCTAATTTCTAATCTAAATCTGTCCTCTTTCAGCTTCAAACTCTCATAACTATCAATAGAAGCCCTTGTAAAAAGCCCCTCCCCAGCTTTCTTGTAGGTCCCTTTCAGATACTGGAAGGCCACAATACATTCTACCTGGAACCCTCTCTTCTTCAGGCTGGACAACCCCAAATCTCTCATCCTGTCCTCATAGGAGAGAAGTTCCATCCCTCTGATCATCTTTGTGGCCCTCCTCTGAACCTGCTTCATCAGATTCATGTCCCCCTATGTTTGGACATGTTAGGGGCTGGATTCAGTACTCCAGGTGATATATGATGTATCTCAGAATACACAGCTAGTAATTTCTAAGCCAATATTCTATTAAAATGATATTTCTCATTTAGTTTAAAGTATATATAGTGAAATAACTAGAAACCTGGTAATAAGTAGGACATGAATGTCTGTTTTCAACATGGTTACAACTATGCTACTGTACATTTGGGATTCATTAGTATTTCCTAAGGACTGACTTTTTGTCAAGTATTGGATATTGAGCAAATAGAAGTCTGAAACTACCAAAACAAGTGAGTTAGAGGGGCTTCCACTCATTCTCAATCAGATGTGATATCTTAAGATTTTTATATAGAAGATCCCTTGTATTCTAACAAATACAGGTCAAATCCTTTTCCATTGCTCACATTAAAATAGCAGTAGTAGGGAATCCTATTTTATGGGTAAATCTTATTTTCTGAGACTATTAGAGAAAAATAATGTTTGCAGAGTAATGAAAGGAGCTAAGCTGATAAAATAGAGAAATTATCACTGCTGTACGCAACCAAATACAATATACTATTTTGTTAAAACACTGTTAAATCAGGCAAGCTTGAAATTATTTTCCGGATTTACAGGTTAACTTTACAGAATGTAATGTTTATATTTGTCTGATATAATTTGTGCAGTCTTGCAGGGACTGCAAAAACATACCAACTAAAAGTTGGTTTGAAACCTGGTTAACCAGTACAAAATTTTCCGGATTTACAGGTTAACTTTACAGAATGTAATGTTTATATTTGTCTGATATAATTTGTGCAGTCTTGCAGGGACTGCAAAAACATACCAACTAAAAGTTGGTTTGAAACCTGGTTAACCAGTACAAAAAAGTAGTTATATATGGGAAATGTGTATCACTGGAAATACCATTCTATTGTTTCCTATTCTTGGTTTAGCGTTATTTAATATGTTTATCCATGATGTTGAATAAAATACAAACTTGTTACTACTAACATTATTTTCTCATAAAATTCTTTTTAACTCCTGAATCTTCCCCACTACTTCCCAGAGAAATGCTAGCTAATAATGAAGAGTATACACAGTTAAAGCATAAATCCAAATGCTGTTTGTGGAAGTGGTCATAAAAAAGAAAAATATTTGATGAGAATATGTTAATTTGCATAAAACATTTGTGCCAAAGTAGAAAGATAGTAGACTTCACTGTAAGCCATTGTTCAAATTCTTTACCTTCCAATCTTGAAATGAATTGGTATGCAGAATTAAATGAGGAAGATAAGAGACTTGATAGTCTCTTATAGACCACTGGAATGGGCTCCCCAGAGAAGTTGTGGAGTCTCCTTCTCTGGAGATTTTCAAAACCCGCCTGGATGTGTTCCTGTGTGACCTGTGCTTGTTTCTGCTCTGGCAGGGGGGTTGGACTAGAAGATCTTCAAGGTCCCCTCCAACACCTCATACCGTGTGATACCTGTGATTATTTTGGGTTTATTTCTTTGTTCTTACTATAGGAAATAAATCAAACAAAGCTCTGATTTTACAGCATGCTTATATATTAGTGGAGTTAAACTCATAGGTGTTTTTAGATCATCTGTATGTAAATGTCATTGTCATCTGCTTCTTGTAATACAGAACAACTAAATTTGGCAAATAATTTTATT